>QOCX01002761.1:0-20419 GCA_005959815.1 Sarcophaga bullata
CCCTATACAATGCATATTCCGGAGTTCTTCAAGAAATACCGACCAGCATTTGGAAAGAAAATGTTTCCTAATAAGGATGTATAGAACAAGAAATCATGTTTAGTTCTTTGCCTCACCACCAGTCACCTTCCAATGTCTGTTTTTTTTCATTTTTTCATTTACTTCAACGCCTACCAAAAAATAAAACTCTTTCCAAATCTAAGCTAATCAATCATTAAATGCCTCTTTTAAATGCAATTTTATTACAAAATTTTAATTAAAAAATTAATAATTACGTAAATTCATTATTATTTTCATGCCTTTTTAAACTGTTTTATTTAGAATTTGCAAAATAAATAACACACAGTAAATAAAAAAAAAATTATAAAATTAAACATAAAAATCGCGTGAGACATTTATAATAAAAAAAGTTAAAAAGTTTTTCAAATAAAAAAAAGAAACAATTACATGATATTTTGAAATTTGCAGAAACAATGTAAAATAAAAAAATGCTTGAAAAAACTAATTTTAAAGTTTGTAATGCAAGTTGGTAAAAAACTGTTAATTCAAAATATTTAAACCAGCAAGTAAGGCTAGAAAGAAATACAAAATACGTTCCATAATTTTCATGCACCAGAGTTTTTGACAAGGAACAGTATTGAGAAGAGAACAAACCATCAACCAAATCAATCAAATCAAATTTAAAGGCCTATAGTTTTATAAAAAAATTAAATTTGAAGACAGCAACGTTCGATTCTTATCATAAGCCAGTTATAGTATAAATAGGCGTAGTATCAGTGCCTCTTTCTGAACTAACCCACAAGCAATTTCTGAATAAAGTCATAGAAACCAGGTTGATTTTATTGCCAGTTTTTTTCCTATAGACATAGTCCTCGGTAGTCCCTCATCTAGAGCTATACGAATTTGTTTAACACTAAGGAGACAAAAGTTCGTGATATTCTGAACATTATTCCAAAATTTTTGGGAAGACTTCTGTAGGATCTATTAACACAATTCTAAGGCTTTTAAAAAGATACGTTTAAACTGCTCATTGGTAACAGTTTAGTCTGAAACACTATCGTCACCAGTGCAAATAATAGAATATAAAGAGTGTTACTAGTATTCCTCCTCCCCCGAACCACAAAAGCCATTATATTCCTTATTCAGTTATCTTGTTTCCTCTTGTTTTCTTTTCTCACAATCTATTAACCTAGTTGCAGGACCTCTCCCTGACGGCCTGTTTTATTTTTGAACAAAAGAGTAAATACTAAGAGCAGTTTACATCTAGCAAAACACAAGATCTGAATTAAGGAACAGATGAGGCACAACCTCTTAATAGTTTTGAACTTCAAGGCTGGAAGGATCTTTATACCATTGTAGGCAACAAGTGAGTCAGTTGTATGCGGTACAGGTCTCTTGAAAATGTTTTTTTATTTTCTTTTTGTGATGCAGTGAAATCTTGCATTCATCCTAGTTGTCACAGGGCTATTGCCATCGCATCATTCCTCTAAGCTGGCAGTCGGCATTTAACCCATCATGACCTTTGTTTTCTGCTGGCAAGCTTTGTTTCAGCTGTATCGCGTATATTGCCTATTATTCGCCCTTTGTGATCGTTTGACTCGATTTCAGCAGTTCATTGTATTAGGATTTGTTTTGGTCTCCTAAATTATTTCTATTGTTTGGCTGAGTTCCATTCCACACAGTAATTCACAGTATTCACTTGATACATAGGCACCTGTAGTGGTTAGTCGTAAACGCTTTTGTTGGAATAAAAATGTCTTTCGAAAATTCCCGACTCCGACTTGGGACAAAATAAAATTTCTCTTTTTGGATGAATCCTACTGTTTACAAACATTTTGGAAATATGGATTGTATGACTCTTAACAGTTTCTCAAATTCAAATTCAAAATTCAAGAACTTTTCTGTCTTTCGTATAAAAATCATCATCACCGTATTCATAACAGCACTTTGATATCAAGAGAGGAGCAATTATCCTTTAATGGTGCTTTGTTTGTATAAACTTCATACTTTTCGAAGCCAATAAGAGTTAGTTTACTACACTGTTTCATTCAATAATTAGGTAAGGTTGGTAGATATTTGTCTTCCTCTATATTTGGAATTCTTTTACAAACACTTCAAATCGATTTTAATTATCTGCTGTCGTCGTAATAGTATTTTAATTGCCAAATCTTAAACCAAAAATTTAAGAAAGGAGTGTGATATGACAGACCCCAAGGCATAATTGCAAGGAAGACTTCTTTTGTTTACAAATTTGAAACTTTTTAAATAAATTAAAACAAAACCACACACACAATTAAATTATTGATTATTTTTTATTTCCTGTTTTATTATCACAATTTTATACAATTTTTCACATCGTAATTATTCTTCAATTTTTTTTTTTATTTAACACACTGCCTTAACACTCTGCTGGTGTAACACATTCATTTCGATTATTCAGCACATAGCCTGACTTACACTGGCAACCGATAATGCACTGTAAAGTGCAAGGCCTGAAGCCATCATCATTGCATTTGGGTGGACATGCCGTGCCACAGTTAGTAAATTCTTGATTTTTACCACATTGTCCTAGAGTTACGTGTAATTGTTGTAATTTTTATTGAAATTCTTATTGAATTTTATTGACTAAATATACCTACCCTGTGCTTGTATAGCTACAACCAAGAAAACCAAAGCAAATAACACAACAAATTGCTTGAAAACTTTATTCATTTTGTTCACGATAATTCAAATGCTCGATGACAACTAATACGATGAAAAATCATTTCAATAGTTTTTATACTAAAAAAATCTCTCCCTATCTCTAATTAATTATTGTTAATGCACTTTTTTTATTTGTTTGTTTGTTTGTTTGTATATGAAAAAAAAATTTTAAATCTCCAGACAGTAGATGAAAGCATAAGAGGGTATAATAGGTCGGGTACTTTTTTTTTGAAAAGTGCAAAAATATTTAATAATTATTGTTAGTAAATGAATTAAAACTGATAGCCATGTAGTTGATAGTGCAACACCCTAAGCTAAAAATATAATTCAAAATAAAATACGTATGATTCTGTATAACATTCTCGTCCAATGCTGTTCTAACAAATCATTTTCGATTTTTATAAGCCAGCCATACTAGGGTATATTTATAGTGTCATATTACCAGGCATTAATAACTGTCTATAGAATTATATTATTAGCAGCTGGTGATCACATTTTGATTTATTATTGAAAACTTAATAAATGAGAATTTCTAATTGCATACACCATTTCCTTTGAACTCTGAAAATTAAATGCAAATTCACTACTTTTCAAATAGTTTTTGTAAAATGAAATGAAAAAAGAAAAAAACATTCAGTTTTTCTAAGAATAAAAGCTTCATTTGCTTTAATTATTAAGCTTACATACTTACATATATAATTGGTCATTAGTGGCGAGACCTACAGTCTAACATTGACTCCCAAGCACAGATTTTTTTCAGAAACTTTTAATTACAATTTTATTTACTTTCACAGTTTTTGCCAGAAATCTGCTGAGTTGGACTCGCCAAATAAATATTCTTTCATGTTTCATTTTGTTGAAGATGTATGACCTTGGCCTCACGTCTAATAAGCCAACGCACTACCTATTAGACTTCGTCAACTTCAAGTTAATAAACTTACAACAGACAAAATGGTTGCCTTACAAGGTTAAATGAAAATTCACAAGAACTTAGGGCCTCAAAAAACATTGTCACTTCAAACGATCAAAGTTTAGAATCTAATTTCGTTTGGAAATCATCTTTTACACTCCTTATCCAAGTATTTCGTGGTCTTTAGAGTTTTTTGTAGCCCTGCAGAATCCAATTCAATGCCTGGCCCTTATGCCAAGATATAGCAGATGGCACCAATTCATGCAGTGGATTTGGTTTGGAATACAGTAAAGATCGGTTATAAGAAAAAGGAAGTGGAAGAGAGTAGTGTGCGACATTTTTTGTTTTTTTTTTGAAAATTGATTTTTCGTAATAATTCTCACTTTCTTTTTCCAACTGTGAGTAAACACATATAATGTCAGACAAACACCCAGAGTCTCTGGCAGGAATTTGAATTCGCGGCCTCGGTACTTGAAGCTTAACACACTATCAACAAGGCCACATCAAGGGGCATCTGAAAATGTTTGCGATTTAGGTAAAACGTAATGTCGTTTCCAAATTTTATTTCTGATCCTCAGCGGTCAACGCATGAGAAGCAATTCAAAAAGAAACTTAAAAAAAGTGAATGTCTGTCATAAATTAATAATGATTAATACACGATTGGATTAAAACACGATTAATTAAACGATCAATTAAACTAATAACTACCCTTTCGATTTGATTAAGGGCTTATACGACTCATTACTTCCTTCACTCGTTCAGAAAAAAAAATAATGCTGTAGGCTGTATCACGTAAGAACTTGGTTAAAACGAAGAAAAACTAAATGTTTTTACATGTGGCAACTACAGTTCAAACTCAATACAAGGGAATAGTATTTGATTATGTATCCAAAGTTAGTATGGAAATCAAAAAACGTCAGATTCCATAGAAAGCTATTACTGAGTCTGTTTGTGTTCTCAAAACTTACTTAGAACTTAAATATCAAACCGATACGTTAATATTCTTCACAGAGTAAGAAGTATTTAAAACACTCCAGAAATCGCTTAAGAATTATTATGGAATTCTTAATAAATTTTGAAAAAAAATTTTCTTTGAAGGAAAGCCTTACGCGACCAACCGTAAGGGCTACTTTAAAGACCATAAGAGATAAGTTTTCGTACCTTAAGTGACAGGTAAGACAACTTTATAATTATCCATTGTTTCTAGTCCCCTTCTCCCTTTTTCTTTCGCTTTATCAGTAATTTTTTGGCTTTAAATTCAATTTATTTCATCAACACCACGATTTCTTAATCACGTTGCACAAGTTTCTTTTGCAATTTTTCTCCCTCAAGCTATTAAAAAAAAATCTCATATGCTTAAAAGATATCGTAAATAATTGTTTTTCTAATCAATTTCAATTCGTTTTGAAACAAATTGCTTCTCCAAAAAAAAAAAACAAAAGAAAGTTAACTAAACAAATTTGTTTTCCAATATCATTACCCTCCCTACAATGGCATATTTTCATAACGAATTATTTCTTATATTCGCAATACATTTGACTATTATGGCTAAAATATTAGCACAATATTGTAAGTTATTGAGAATATTTTCTTTTAAAAAACTTATTTTTATTGTTTTAAAACAAGATATGCCAATTGTATAGAAGGCTGCCAAATAACTTACGAAATAATGAAGGTAGACGTGTGTGAATACAGAAGAGAAATAAATTAAATTTTATTAGACGCCCTGTTTAATAACAAAATGTTTGATTTTTCATAACTCTGATCACTAGTTTTTATCGTACTCTTTATAATTCAAAGAAAAAATTCTAGTTTGCTCTATTAATACTTCATTTATTTTTGGTTTGTCAACTTCTAGAACCCCAGTAATGATTTGTTCTTGTTAGTTTGTTCTTTTCTTTTACATTAGAAAGGGTATGAAATATTATGAACTTGGCCTTCGTTCTAGGAAATATGAATACTGAATATTACTGTCAGCACAAACGTGTTCTATTTTCTTACAATGAATGTCTGGCATTTCCAGCAAAACAATAGAACGATTTAAACCCCCAGATCAGACATCTCATATCTCTTCTCTAATTTACTCTCAGCAGATTACTGGCAAAACCTTTTGAGAGTAAATAAGATTGCCATGAAAAGTTTTCTCCAAAATAAATCTGTCGTTCAGACAAGACTTTAAACCATAGGGCCTATCACTTAAACATAAAAAATTAACACACACAATGTAAGTGGTGTAAGAAACTCCAGTTGTAATCCAGACTAAAGGGTATTAATGTCTGAGTAGGTCAGAACATTTACTAGCTTATGTTATTTATGCTATAGGAACTAATTATACAAAATTGTTCAGATATTATTTGACAAAATTTTTATGGAACTGATAACCTACAGAGAAAAAGATTAAAAAAAATTTTTTTTTTATTTTTTTTTTTAATTCTTTTCTTTAATCTTTAAATAAATTCCAAATTCTTGTTCTCTTAACAATCTCTTGCTAATACACAATCGCCTTTAGAGTTAAGCGAATAGCCGGGTTTACATTGACAGCCGATAATGCATTGATAAGTGCAGAATTTAGCTTGTGGTTGACCACACTTATTGGGACAAGCTGTGCCACAGGTAGTCCACTCTTGATTAGGGGGACATGGTTTAGGCTGAGGAAAGCCTGAAAATTTTGAAACGAAAAAATAAATAAAAAAAAGTTAAGACAGCAAAACATTGAAACTTACCTTGTTGAGGATGGGCTTGTGTGGCAACAACAATTGCCAAGATAACAGCGAATACTAAGAAAATTTGTTGAAATAATTTTGCCATGTTTTAAAATCGAATTTCTGTATGTGTTTTAAATATAAAAGTTTCTAAGCAACTAATTTTAAAACGTTTGTTTCTCATGCTTTTATAACGACACAATAATTTCTCTACAAATTTGACATATTCTCATCTCTCATCTTTATTGTCTAGCCATAAAATATTAATATTCATACGTATATTCATAAATTCATATTAAATTCGTATTTATTTGCGATTTCTTTAGAAACCTGCTCTATTATTTCTATTTGTGAGAACATTTGAATTTATTATTTCGCCGAAATATCATGTTTCATATTGGAATTAATAAAAAAAAACAAATAAAAAAAAAACTTTTTTTTTGTTTTTCTTCTTTTTCTATTCAATAATTATATGGCAACAGTGTAACAAAGAATATTTAACACAATCAAGTTCTAAGAAATCAGGTTTCTTTTTATATAAAATTTATGAAAAAAAAATTCTAATGGAAAGTATTTCAATTCATACTGGTTATGCTGTTGTGTTCTGTCATGAAAACAAAAAAAAAACAAATAAAAAAAAATGAAAAAATAATTAAATTGTATGCGCAATTAGCGATAAGATTTTGTAGAATTTGGTTCTTAAAGGTTATACACTTAGTGCAGACAGTATTAAACAAACAGATTATGTTTCAAATGGGGTAAATATAATAAGTTTGATTGCACAGTGGGTCTTTAGCGAAGAAACAGATAAGAAAATTTGGATTTGTTTAAACTGTAAGAAACTAAACATGACGTTATAATTTCAATGTCAGTTGTATTGATTTATTACGTACACAGTCCAAGCTTAATTAAAAGACAACCTCTGTATTGGGTTTCCCAATTCCTATGGGAAAATCTTTCTCTGAAGAAACTTACTTAAGGAACTTTGGAACAGTCCAAGCTTTAATTAAATGACAACCTCTGTACTCGTTACAATAGCCAATCCCTATGAGAAAATCTTTCTCTGAAGAAATTTACTTAAGGAACTTTGGTTATCAAATGTCCAATGCCAGTACGTCTTTGACGAAAATTTACAAAAAAGTTTTATTTACGTCTTCAAAACCTAAGATTACTTTTTCTGTAGACTTTTAACGCCGTAAAGACATTCCAGGTTGCCTAATTTTAAAACTGCTGTATCCATCAGTGAATAGTGAGATAACCAGGGAACTACTTTATTTCGACAAGAAAATGGTTCGCATTCTAACAGAAATTCTAACAGGAAACTGCGCTATTTGCTCTTTTCTGTCTACCCCACAAAAATTATGGCAAAAACTGCCATGATGTGGAGGAAACGGAATTGGAGCAACTCCTTTTATGCGAGTGCCTTGCATTTCAGAACAGAAGTCATCGGATTTTGGGTATGGTGGCAAACGATTCCACCGGAAAATGGCCGGTTTTATTCAGAGCTCAAGGTTGGTCTAACCCACCATTAATGGATATTGACAAGACGCCTTACCTTACACTGAGTAACACAATGGGCCATATGGCCGCCGACTGAACTTGTCTGTAAACGTCAAGCTACCCCCTAAGCTAACTTAACTTTAAGCCAAATTCCTTGCATTGTGTGACTCATGGCTCCTGGATCATTCCTGGATCATTTTCGAAAAAATACCGAAGAATGACAAAACCTGCACCAAATTCAGCACTCTCTTTTGGACTACTTCTCCAATCCCCATATGAAATAAGCTTCACTGGTAGAGAAAAATTTAGTTCGGAAAACTTGCATTGAAAACCTATTGCTGTCCTCTGCCGGATTTTACGTTGCTTGAATTGTGTTTTATATGCTTGACAGTGTAAATTTGATTGCAAAAAATGCCAGAGTAAGTTGTAAAACAGGCGAGTTATTACGAAAGCTGTGGAGTCAACAAATATATATTAAACGCTAAACTTTCTCGAGCCGAAATGATATTTCCGGCATAGTGATCATGCATAGTGATCATGCAGAGGCTTGACAACATCTATCGTACTTCAATCTTTTTCAAATTTATTTAAATTTCTTTAATTTCTTTTAAATTTCTTTAAATTCTATAAATTCCGCAAAATAATGTTGTTAAGCTCGCACTTTTGTTGTTTGTTTTTACAATTTATATGCGTTCGTTGGTTGTTAAGCGATGCATAGTCATTCAGAAATTGGACTTCAGATGTGCAATAATCTTGAAGACTGGAAGTCTTGGAGCTATTAAATGGATAACTTAAAACTATAAGAGTATGATGAATGATCATTCGATTTGAATCATGCGGCTACTACTTCTGTCACAATTCCAGATAACAATACAGCTGCCATTAGTGACGATACCAAACGAAATGCTGGTAAAAGTATAGCAAAACTGCAGCTCATAAACCGATCACTCGCAACGGGTGTCAAGCATTTATAAACGGCTTCAAATTTGCTACGATTTCTATGTTTATTGCCCAACAATTTTTTAAATTTCTTGAGAAATGTTTTTTACTTTCATTCTTACATATTTCAAGAAATTTTTATTGAATCGCATAGAAAATATATCTCGTGTTAATTATTAATCATGTGACATTAAAATTATTTCTTTTTTCTTTTTATTGCAAAAGTTATGGGATTTTAATTAAACGCTGATCGTAGAAACCAGTTTGAAGCGGATAAGTTCCGGATGTGATGTGAAAACTTTCCAAAATATTTAAATTTACAAAAAAAAAAAAAAAAAAAATATTTTCTAAATTTGATAGTTAAACTAAAAAGCTAGTGGTAAAATTATTTAATTTAATTAATTATTTAAATAAAGAATTCAAAATTCATTAAATCTTAATCAATGAATATTAAAATAAGATGATACAAGCTCTACTCTCATTTTTTTAATTCAATTCTTTCAAACTCTTCAAACTCTTTATGTTCCATAACTTCTTCAAATAAAAAAGGCAATGAATCAAGATTGTTGGATGCAAGCAATAATCAAAGATCCGATGCAATGTAATAATAAAGAAGCCTTGAGCAGCTTCCACGGTGGTGCTAGTATCTTTGTTAGGCATTTTGAAGTGTAGGTATACAAAAAAAAAAAAAGTAAAAATATAGAGACAGACAATCGCTAGGCAATTTAAGACAGAAACAGCTCGACTGAAGGGCCATTTTAGACTAAAAAATCTGTACAGAATTCGAATGGATTCAAACGCATCACTATAACTTATGCATCTTAAGTGACATTCAAATTTCTAAAGGAAATATTTGCACGCCACGAGTTCTCCCTATTGATACTGCACGATATTTTGGTTACTAAAAATACTTCGTTTAGTCGTTCTACTTTATGTACACAACCACTATGATGTTTTGTAGTTTAAGATTTTAGTGGGTATACAACAAAGCTTGGCACCTAATTTTTTTGAAGCTAAAACTCTGAATACATACAGAGAAAGAAATGTGCAAACGTAAGTTCAAAGAGAGAATAATAAAAAAGACTCTAATCATTATCTGTGTTCATATTATGAGCCTCAATGATTTTATATGAAATAAAACTTCGTCATGCTTACTAGGTTTATACCACATAGAAAGCAAACAAACAATATCAAAACAACAATAGGTTTCTAGAAGTTTTCAAATCGTAAATAAATTACGTAGAGAAAACTAATATTGACAGCGAGTAAAAGTGAAAAGTGTGACATAAAAATAGACTAGTCGCCGTAGTCTAGTAGGTAGTGTGTTGGCTTATTAGAAAATATGGGAAAATATTTCCTCGGCATCTTCCTCAACTAATTTCTGGCACGGAAAGTTAGTAAAATTGCCATGAAAAACTTGCCAAAAATCTGTCGTTCGGAGTCGACTTTAAATTGTAGGTCCCGTCACTCATGCATAAAATTAACACAAACAACATCAGTGCTGTCAGAAGCTAGGTCATAATCTGGACTGAAAGGTTGTAATTACTAATTATGTATGTATGTATGTATGACATAAAAATACTATTGTATTTTACATTGTAATGTTTAAAGCCTTCAACTTCCATTAGAACTTAGAGCTTCCATTGTAATGTTTAAAGCCTTCAACTTCCATTAGAACTTAGAGCTTCAAACTGACACTGTTTTATGCTTATTCTAGGATTTGCTTCACAGATGGTAGACTTTAATACTTTCTACAAACTAAGGAAAAGAGTTCTATCGAAAGAAATTCCTTAACTTAGTTGTTATTGTTTGCGTCTTATTTTAAGGAATTTCTGATGCTTACTGGCAACTCTCTGGCTATATAGCTGGCGTGCAGATAGTCCAATGCCGAAATCAGTTTAAAAAAGTTTGAGGTTGCTTGGAGAGGCTCCTTTACAATTTCTATATTCTTAAAGGACTTTTTTTAATCCACCAGCAACAGACATACTAAATCGTCCAAACACAACGGTATTATATTACGCGGTAGGAGAAGTTGAGGTTAAGTTTCAACTTTTTTTTTAAAAGCATAAATGTCACCAAATTTTTCTTCCTATTTTTGTTTGTTTTATTTTTTTATGAAATACGACACCAAATAAAAGCGAATTCAACACATTTTCGCTTTACATTGGGAAACAGTGCCATTCATCATAATAAATATTGTGAGAATTCCCTGAACTTTGTAAACTCAGTGATATTTTGTTAATTAATCTTAATTTTGTTTGTACATATTTTGTATTCTATTTTTCACTTTCATAAGCATTTAGTTTATAAATATTTGTATTATTTAAATACAAACAAACAAAAAATTCACACTAACACACTCTGAATACAAGGGAAATTTACGAGTTTTTTTTTTCATCAAATCTAGTATTAATTTTTGTTAAATAATGACAAGTTAAACAAGTCTTTTTTTTTAATTAATTTTTATTTCAATTTTGCATTATTATGTGAAAACAACGAAAGTACATTGTAAAAAAATCGCAAAAAAGAAATACAAAAGAAATACAAATTATAACAGCAACAGAAATACATACGTAATGTTAAGCAAAAGGTTAAATTAAATCGAAATTAAAGAAAATAAAAACAAAAAAAACAAAGAAATAACAATAAAAAAAACCACAATATATTGTACAATCAGGGCACTAATTAACCAAAATAATCAAGCCAAAAAAAAAAAAAAAAAAAAATTAAATATTTTCGGTAATTCCCTGGCTTGACCAGCCATTACTAGAACCAGTTGCACTAATTCCCGTAATAACACCGCGTGTGTGTGCAATTTATATGAGTTTCGAGGGCAATTACTTCAAATATTTATTGTTAAACAAACTGATTAAATTTAAATTTTGTTGCAATTAGCTATTAAAGACAGATGTTTTGTTTTATAAATAAAAAAAAAAAAGAAATTAATTTGTTTTCTTATCGTTTAAATAAAATACACACGTCAATACTTGATGAAATTGGGTTAGATTTGGTTTTTTTTTATATTCAATTTCAAATTATATTTGAAATTAATTAAACAACTTAAAGTGCTAAAATAGAAATAAAAAAAAATTTTTTTTTATTTAAAGATTTCCAAAAACAGATGTGCTCTAACCAAAGCCAAGGAGAAAGAATATTTAATTAACGCTTTCCAAAGCAATTTATAAACCAAAAATCTTGCCAATCCCTTCTTTATAATTTATAATACTTCTCTCTGGGTGGGAAGCATTACAAATATTCAATTTCTCTTGGCTATGATGCATAAATTAGCATGTTATAGTATTTGGCATGATGTTTGTAACTTAACAAAACCACGCAAGAATAAGCCTAAGTCCCATGATTTCGCTGGCCAGTCCACATCACCTTTATGTGAATTGTAATATTGGCTTTGAGGCCTGTAATGGCGTGTGGCTTTGAGGCTTACAATAGCGTGTGGCTTATTCGTCTTCGTCTGCAACTTAAGAAAAACCCAACAAGAAAAAGTCTAACGGGTTTAAATATCATAATTTCCGTGGTTGGTCCACATCAGTCCTATGTAAGTTAACCATGCCCATAAATCATTCCTGCAGACTATCAAATGTTTGATAAGTTGTGTGGCATATAACGCCTGCCAGATTATTCAGTTCACGTTAACAGAAGTTGATAATCAAAGAGCTCAACTACTCGCTATTGGCATTGATTGTCTGGCCTACGTCCTTCTTAATGAAATGTGGACTTATAACATCGTAATCACAAAATCTACAGTAAACTGTGTAGCCTTTTTCAATATTTATTAGATTCTCCTGGATCTCATGTGTATGGCTATGGTTCCAATTCAAGATTTTTGTGTGTTCACTTACACGTTTGTTCATTTAGAAATTGAAATGAATTCACTGCTGAATATGATTTTTCGTTGAAAATATTGCCTGAAGGATCCTTTCACATGTCTAAGAGGACTGAAACTCAGATATTAGGACTTAGACCTGTCATCACAAAGTAATTTTATTGAAGAGTGAAGAAGCCAGTCAGTTGTTCTGATTAGCAGACCGCTCTGTTCCATTGTCACTAAGGCATTATATACGTACATAACATATATAAATAATTAATCATTACAATCCTTTAGCCAGGATTATAACCTTGTTTCTCACAGCACTTATGTTGTGTGTGTTCATTTTATACATGAATGGTGGAACCGACAATTTAAAGTCGACTCCGAACAACAGATTTTTTGAGAAACTTTTCATGACATTTGTTGCCATACTCAATTAGCTTCCCTCTAACCAGTAATTAAGGCAAGCGTCAGAGCATCAAGAAGAAAGGCATTGAACATCTGGCTTAGTTAAGACTATGAACATACTGTAATGCTATGAATCCATAGACTTATTCAGGTCCACTAGATGGTGCCCCTTATAATTTTCTAAATAAAAGGCTTCATTTCAGGTTACTAGTCTGAAGATTCTTCGGTTTACAGTAGGTACCTTAAGGTTTCTATCGTTCGCCTGAAAATACTGGACAGAATTGCAAGTTACTAGTCTGAAGATTCTTCGGTTTACAGTAGGTACCTTAAGGTTTCTATCGTTAGCCTGAAAATACTGGACAGAATGAGCTGTGGAATATACATCCAGGGTTCTGACCTAACTTCTTCTTCATGTATAGTCTGGTTGGGTTAAGTTAGTTCCGAACGAAGAGAGCAGGACGATCAGGAGTCCTCTATTATGGAAATATTTATAACTGTAGTAAGAGTTGCTTCAGCTCAAAACAATTTCGGATTATATCTGCCACAGTTCAGAGTAAATTCAAAACGAGTGTTAAAACTCTAAAGGCCCCTTTAAATTGGGGATCATAAAACATTTTTCTACTACATCGTCTAGAGCCGATTAAATTAAATTGTTGAAGACCATTCTTCGCTCAATAGCAATAGAGAACGCCAACTATTAAAAGTAAAAATTGACAGATTTTCATTTAACCATCGTACAGCAACATTGTTGCAGTACAACATTTAAAATTCAGGCTAAGTAAAGAGTTTAAAAAAACAACTTTTCAATAATTCATAATGAAAACACCTATTGTTTGGAAAAGAAAACAAATATGTTTGTTAAAAATTTATTTTTTTTTAATTTTTTATAAATAAAATGCTTTTGTTAAAAAAAAACGGGCAGCGAAAGGAATCGTATCTTAAAATCTAAAAACAATTTTTGCTTTCAAAAATTGTAAAGCAAACTGAGATCTTAATCACTGAAACTGTTTAAAATGCTTTACTTGTGATTATGTTAGTAAATTGAATACAAAGATTTTTAATTTTCTAAACGATCAAATACGTTTATAATAATAAATATATGTAAATAATGTATTTATTCTTAAGGTGGCACTTAACATGAACGGTAACATGTTTAAAAATTTAAAAGCAACAAATAAAAAACAACAAAAACTGGTAAAAAAAAAATACAATATTTATGGCATATTTATTGCATTTTAACGTGGGAAATATTAAGAATATGATTTTAGAATCAAAACATTTATAAAACATTGATTTGATTAGTAAAGCTTATAATTCATTATAGGGAAGTGAGTATAAAAGGCTTCACTATGTATTCTAAATAGAAAAATAAACATGTAAACTGGTATAAAATCTTTTAACATTTAATTTAATTGAATTTAATTAATTTATGGTCATTTTACCAATACATTTTAATTTATTTTCTTCTGTTTTTTTTTTTGTTTATTTGCAGGTAAATTTGAAGAACAAAAAATCAGACCACCCGGCTTGCAACATACACCTTAAATAGTTTCAAACAAAGACCACCTCAACTTAATAAAATGTTGCAAACATGATTGATGAAAATGTCCAAAATAATTGGTAACAAAACAACAAAAAAAACCGTTCAATTGTCACATAAGTAAACATTTGGCAAGTCAAGTAAACCAATTAAGTCACTTAAAATGTATCTCAACATTTATGTATATAAGCATTGTTTAGCTACTTAACCTACCCATACACGCAAAATAGCTTCAAAAGCAGACCCCTTTTAACTAACCTAATCCAACATTAATTGATAAAAATCTCCAAAAAAGAATTGTTAAAAAAAATAAAAAAAACATTGAATTGTTACATAAGTAAACCGTTTCAAATGTATTTCAACATTTATGTATATAAACATTGTTTAGCTACTTTTCGTTCCAAAGCCGTACTGAAGCGTAAATTTTGTTAAAATTAACACAATTTGACAGCGTATGATTTTAAATTAAAGGGTTTGTTTGTTTAATTAATCACAATTTTTAGTTGTTAAATGCTGACACACCACAGGAGGTATACTGCATTGCGAAAGTTTGTATGCCACACAGTTTTTAATAAAATAAATTCAAATTAATTTGAATGCAATTAAATAATGACAGATTTTATGACAACAAGCCTTTACAGGTGCAGTAATATTATTAAATGTTGTTTAAACACTTAATCAATATAAACATTCTTAAAGTGTCTTTAGTAATAAACCATATAATAGAACACTACAGCACTCTAAATAGAGACCAATTACGACAAGTTTACAATAGAGTCTAACAAACTTAAAGTCCTCTGGAAACATAAAGCTTCCAGACTTCCTAGAAAGGATAGTATCTACGATAAACATCATTGAGAAGAAGTAGAATTTAAGTTGCAAAGTTCCTATACGATCAACACATTTCCATAGAGCCAGTGTTTCAAGGCCAGTGCTAGTACCTGTTGCAGTAATCCAATCATCTATCAAGCTGGGAAGAAACAATAAGAAGAACTGGCTCAGAGGACCAATCCTCATAAATATACATCAATATAGTGTTCCCATTCCAACTTTAGTACCTTACATCGATAAGATAGCAACATGTTGCTAAGAAACATATGCAACATTTTTATAATGTTGCTAGAGAATTATGTTTAATATTAATTAATAAGCTTTTATTTTTAATTTTAATTTTTTTTCTTGGTAATTTGTTGTAAACAATTGAGCACTTTTACTATATATAAGCCAAAGTAATTAATATCCATTTTTGGATTTCATAATCACCCTTGAAAAGGTGTGCTGCAATTGTTAAATAAGGTCATAAAGTACTTTCATTTAACTGTTACAATACCTTTGTATATGATTTTGTTTTATTTGGAACAAAAAAAAATAATTTTCCATTTAAATGTTCAATACAATACAATCACTTAAAAAACAATTGATAGTTTTTCTAGCAACATGTTGCTGCTTTTCTTCACTACTAAAAACCATGATTAATCATACAAACAGCTGTGAAGAGAAGCCATTTAATTATCACAATAGGAAATAACTTCAAAGCTTATACTTTATTATGCTATGATACGCTTCAATTAAAAGATACCGACAAACCCTTTTGTTTAATCATTTATTAAGCAACATGTAGCCAGCCACTAACTTAAAGTTGGCTTCAGCGGGCTTTTTGTTAATAACTTAATATTATTAATGACATATTCAATGAACTTTTTTTTTGTTTTTTTGTTTTTCTTCTTTTTTTTCCTTTTTTCACTCTTTAGTTTTAGGTGTGCCATAGCAATTTGAAGTCCTACACCATTTCAAAGACATTCTCTTCTTTATAATTAACTGTGAACTAATAATGGACAGAATACATTTAATTTAAAAATTATTTTCAAATTGTTTGTTATTAATTATTATTATAATACAATACAATATAAAATTGTATCGCCATATAATTATGAATACACCATGAACAAATGACCAGAACAGAGCAGCACCATTAAACAAATTTATTTCGTTTATTTTTTTTTTTCTTTTTTAACATTGAATTTGTTTAAGCAAAACTGAATCACAAATGATATAATTCTGTTGTATTGTCTTGTATGACAAATTGTAAATTATACGTATGAATTGATATTCTCATCCACTCTGGGTGTGTTCTGTTCTAAATCTCTTTTAAAGATTTGCAAATTTTTTCTGTTTTCTTTTGTGTTAATAAATTATAATCTTTCAAATTAAATCATAATAATATTTCTATTAATATAGGGTAGCCGCGCTTGTCTATTCTATTGAGTATGATTGCCTTTTAAAATGATGCTTAAGGCAGTTTGTCAGTGTTTTTGTTTCTGTTTCTGTTCTGTTTCTGTTTTTTTTCTCTCTCTTTCTATCTGATTTGAAACAATTAAAATTATTTAAGAATTGTTGCATTCAATATGTTCCATGGTTTAATATGCAAGCGCAGATTTTTTCTAAAAGATATGAAATCTAGTGCACAGTTGTCATGCTCTATTGCAGTATCAGTTGTTTATATTTTTGTATTTAAACGTAATTATAAATCAACATAAAAATTTTCAAGGTTTTCACAACCGTTTGGTAGACAGCATAAATAAGGATCACAGCCATTTAGTTGTGAACAAAAGATTTTCTTGGTAAATTTATTGTTTAAGAGTGAGAAGAATTTTTGCATGACTTTTCCATGTGAGAAGCCTATTAATGAACATGCATACAGTCAGGATTACGATCTAACATTTCACACCACTCGTATTGTATGTGTTAATTTCTTATACAGCAGTGGCGTTTAAAGGTCGTTTCCAAATGACAGAATTTTTTTTGAGAAACTTTTCATTGGAATTTTATTTACTACCAGACTTTTTGAGAGAAAGATGCCCTAGAAATATTACGTTTCATATTTCGTGACCTAACGTGTAATAAGTCCACACACTAACTATTAGACTACGGCTACTTCAGGCTAACTAGTCTGAGATTTTATTAACTTTACAGGAGACTTTACCAGACTTGTTTTATAACCAGTTTTCAGATTCTGTCATTTATGCAAGCTTCTCTGACTATCTAGTCGTATTGAGAAACTTTTCATGGCAATTTTATTTTACGCTCAGAGTTTTTGCCAGAAATCTGCTGAGAGTAAGTCGCCGAAGAAATATTTTTTCATATTTCGTTTTTGATGTCTAATCGGGGATACGAACCCTTTCGTCTTTCGTCTAAAAAGCCAACACACTACCTACAGGACTACGGCAACTTCTAGTCGTATTAATAGCACATTGAATATCCAGTTCTAAGCCACGATATTTTTCTTTTTTAAGATAACTTCTCTAAGGACTCTAGCTGCCTTACAGCAAATTCAATTCGTACGGTTTGCTGCTGGTGTTTTTGAGTTTATGCACAGTGCGACTTCTTAAAGTATCTCATTCTCAAGGCGTTTTTATGAGTTAAACTGTTTAAACTTTGTGGATTCCATTTTAGGGCCATTTTTGTTGTATTACCCGGCTTTCTCCTGATAGTACAGCCGTTTATAGTTCAGTGCTACTCAGTTACTCGTTCCCTGACTTGCTGTGCTTCATGTTACTACTGATATTGGACCAGTAATATCATGCGTATTACACTGAGAAAGTTATTGACAATACTGCGTGACTGTATTCGAAAATCTATACAATAAATTAAACTCCAAGCATACGTTGTCTACTCTAATTTTGGTTTGCTTAAATACTTGGAGACCTCTCCTTACTGATTGTCCGTTCAAAGTGTATTTTTGATTTGTTAAGCCAGCTCTTTATGTCCTTTTCCACACATACATTTGCAGCCTCTATATTTTTTAGATGAACAAGTTTGCCACTAACAAGTTTCTCAAAAATTTGTCGTTCGGAACCGACTTTAAACTGTAGATAGCTTCAATCATGTATAAATCTAACGCACTCACAACATAAATGATATGAGAAGTTAGGTCATAATCCTGACTGAAGGGTTGTAATGCGCAATTATGTGTATATGCATACATACTGTCAGGACAAGAGAAAATATTTGCAAATCCAACAGGTTGGCCCCGCATAATGATGAAGGACGAAAGCCATATAATTTCTCTAAGCTTTACTCTTAAAAATAACATTTAAAGAAACAACAAAACTAAAAAATTCAATTAGTTTCTAAATACCAATCAATATAAGCAATTGAATTTTCTCCCCAAAATGTGAATAATCAAACCCTTTCAAATTTTCAGCAACATTAAGTTGTACGGTTCTTACGTTCTGCTTAAACAGAAAAAAAAAAAAAAAAAAAAAAAAAAAAAAAGAAAAAAAAAAAATCGTTAGCACTACCAACACTACACTACACACATGCCATAAAAAATACGCAAGGAAAATATATTAATTGTTTCCCAAGAAACTGTTTGTTTTAAAGGCAAATATTGTAAAACAAAAGAGAGAAAAAAACAAAAAATATAAGTGGCTTTTAACCGCTTCTTGCCACAATTGGCTAGTAACCAATAAGTGACTGCACAAAGAAAATAATATTGAAATGAACCAAACGAACACAACAACTGCATAAATATTCACAATAATTATTTAGTTTTAGAGAAAGCAACAACAAAGAAACATTATCGCGAATAAAAATACTCAATAACAAATGATGATGAATTTCTTAATAATGAAAATCAAAGAAAACAAAATTAATTTGCACAAACTTGATTTTGCGGGCATAACTATGTTTTTGTACGTCAAATATTTTATTTCTTTGGCTATGACAAGGTGATTTTTTTGATTAATAAATATTTTTTCAAAGACCATAAATTGCGCAATTTTTTTTTTTTTTTGTTGGTCTTTTAAGTAATGGCGTCAACCGTTTGCAAACGAATATTTTAATGACATTATCGCATGGATGTATTGGTTTTTAATTATGAATTAAAAACATTTTTTAAGTGGCAAAATGTTAAGAAAATTATTTGAAAGAAATTTCCTCTAGACTGGACTGTAATTACTTTGAGTTGAACAAAAGACTTAAGAAACAAACTTTATTTGTATTAAACAAAATTTTTTAATTTCCTTGCTTGTGAATAAGTTTTCTTATGTTATTATGCTACTAGGTTAGGTTAGGTTAGGTTAGGTTAGAGGACATGTACTTGTCATAAGGGACAAATACAGTACCCACAGGTAAAGTTGACCCATTGTACGCAAACGTTCTTAAGAAGAAGGAATGAACAGGGGAGTGATTGTAAAAGCAAAGGAAGTAGGAAAGGAGGAATAGAAAGCGGAGAAATTACACAGAACAACAAACAAAATACACAAGGCGGAGCGCAACTACACTAATGAAGCTTAACCTAATAATGAATCTATAGAGAGCCTTGATGTTGGCTTTCGACACAGAATTCAAACCTTTAAAGAAGCTCTTACCAAGGGTCTTCAACCTTAACCTATTAAAGGCTGGATTGGACAGTTACAGAGGAAGTATTTGATAGTTTTCAACTCCTATAGTCCGGCTCGGATCTATCAGCGATTATGCTACTAACTCACTTTCTTATTATAACTCGACATGATAGGACTTACGTCAGCAATACTGATTTAATTGGCTGGCAATTTCTGGTAAAAACGCTAAGAATAAATAAAAATTGCCATGAACAAATGTCTGTCGTTAGGAATCGGCTTTTAAACTGTAGGGCCGGCCACTCATGTAGAAAATTAACACACACAATGTAAGTGGTGTGAGAAGATAGGTCGTAATCCTAAGTAAATTGTGTTAATGACCAATTGTGAATAAATGAATTGGACAACAAACGAAACACTAGAGAAGCTGTGAGAAAAATGAAACTAGTGCTCGATCCATCTGCGGTTTATGCATGAAATAATCTCTAAAAAAAACTGCAGGAATTTATTTATCATTCCAAATAAATATTTCAAGGACTTTTAAAAGTT
>QOCX01002762.1:0-20415 GCA_005959815.1 Sarcophaga bullata
CAAAATTTTCAAACAATTTTCCAAAGAATTTCTCTCCCATGTTAGTAGTGGTCTTGGTTTTCCTACTAACTGTAGTAGTATAACACATAAAAATGAAAAGTAAAGGATAAATTAACAAGAAATGACATACAATAATGGAAGGGAAATAAAAAACAAAACCTAAAAAAGAAATATAAAGTTAAAGTGTAATAATTTGAACAGAAAAAAAAGCAATTCTAAAATAAAATTACTTGGGTTTTATAGAAAAGTGTTGGCTATTTATTATAAAAATTTGTTTAAAATTTAATTTCAAAAAAAGGAAATTAAGGAAATAAGCTTTAAAATTAAAAGGAAGAATTTTTAAAAGGAAAAAATTAAAAGTTTTCGAAAAAGTTTTCCAAATTATTTACAATTTTTTGTTAAAATAATGTTTTTAAAATTGTTTTGAAGCCATGATAAATGTAAGTTTTATTAAATATTTCTGAATTAATAGTTATGAAAGCTTTTCTTTTATAATATAATTTTTTTTTTTAGATTTTTCTCCTCTCAACTTCGGTATTGTTAATTGGAAAATTCAATTTTCTGATGACTTTTAACGAGTCTGCGCTTTACATTACTTAAGAGAATTTTTTTCTAACCCTGACAGCTGTTTTGTTAACCACAACAGCTAAAGCCTCTCTTATAAAACAAAAAAAAATATTTGAACTCTCTTTAAAAAATTCATACTCCTTGCTAACCAAAAAAGGCTTGTAAAAAAAAAGAACACAATATACGGATTTTAAAGTGTGTGTTTTGCAAAATTCCATACAAAACAAGTAAAACAAAATCAAAAAAAAAACAAAAAAAAAATCGCAAATTCAATATGAAATTGTGTCATTGTCATTGGTACCTCTGCCACCTCTATACTTGTAAGTTTATAAAATATATATGTACATACATATGTACGTATGTATGCATATACATTCCATTGTATGTACATACATAGATAACCTAGAACAATACACAATACATTCCTTTACTTGTGTTTTCAAGTACTTGAGTACTTAAGCCACATTAAAAAAAAAACAAAAAAAATAATTCTCTCTCTTCTTTAAATTTATTTTCTCTATATCCTCCTCTATAATCTTTTATTATCTCTTATTAGCTTAAAATTTTTTTCCTTTTTTTTTTGGTTTTTACTTTCAAAAATCTAAGTGCCAAAAAACATAATTTTCTTTGCCAACAACAACAACACAACAAACAAACAATAAAAATAAAAAAAGACATAAAAATAGCAAAATCATATAATTTTTGTAACCTGCCCTAGTTTGAAAAGGGTCAAGCGGCTTTTATGTGCCCAGCACAGTAGCAGTAACTGTAGCCAACCAGCCAGCCAGCCAGCCAGCCATATAGCAGTTAGCACTAGTAGTAGTAGCAAGCAGTAGTGTTGTGTATGTAAAATAAAAGCAGGGAGTGAAAGTGAAATAATTCTTTTTCTTTTTTTTTTTTGTTTCTCTCCTATTCTCTTCCCATCTATTAATTTATATATTTGGGGTGTGACTAAAAGTTTATTGCAATATTTTTAAAATCGTTTTCTTTTTATTTTCCTTTTTAAATTTAAAAATTGATTCACTTTATTTGGACTTTAAAATTTAATTTTTTGTAGCAAAATTTTTCATTGCAGATAAAAATAAAAATCATATTAAAAATTAATTAAATTGTTACTCAGGATGTTACATGGTATTGTTTTGCCGCTCCAAAAGAATTTAATTTGGAATCTACAACGACGAATCAAGAGAATTTCGAATATACTTCTGAATTCAGAAGGACCAAGTAGTCAATCTGCTTTTAAGCCTTGTGAATAATATGAACATGAAACAACATATACCTCGAATGGCTTTATTAAGCTACCTCCATGTCAAATGCACAATTGTGACTGTTTTCTAAAACTTTTCAAAGTTTGTCATACGATCGATCTGTTTGATGACATCATCAACTCGATTTTGTCAAAAGATGTCCAGTGTTAGATTGATAACTCCTTGGAGATTGGACAAGGGGATGGCTCCTACTCATGCAGTGTATTGTGTTAGAACTAGGGAAATAGTTTATGGTAAGAAGGAGTGTTTGTGGACATTAGATTTCGTATCATGTACCTTCATCGGGCGTGGACATAAAAGAGAAAGTGCCGGAATAACACATAGTTTGGTAGCCAATAGGGATTGTTTCTTTGTTTACTTCTTAAACTACAGAAAGATTAATGGGAACATAATCTATTTGTCAAACGTCAAACTATGATAATGAACTCTCAAATTCTTGGTGTAGTACTAATTTCATTCCGGCGCAATTTAGATCTCGGTGGTTCAGTATCTTAAACTGTATAGGAGAGAATTGTTCCAGGCACTGTAAAGCATTTCTCTGACTGTCATTAAAACCTCTAAGACACGATCAACTTGCTTGAGTATCATGTTAGGCCTACTGTTGTGGACCTATGGTTAAAACCAAACGGGATGAACCAATTTCTCCAGCTACCGACCACCCAAAATTCTTTCAAATTTAGCTAAGCTGTTGAGGTAACAACAACAACAACAACTAGGCGAAAAGGCTTCAAGTTTCATTTCCATTCCTAAGAATAACATCGGACAACAGATTCATTGTCTAGATATTCCGCTTGCTAGCCATTCCTCAAAATTGTGCAACTTAAGTAGGAGCTTGTACAGGTGAACGATAAATCAGGGCATTAAATATGGGCTTAGAATGTTCCTGTTCGCCGATAAGACTAATTTGGTGTTTTTGCAATCACAATATAATCTCAGTAGTTACCCTTATTTAAAGAAGCCACTTATGTATGATAGAACGATTATTGGTTATTGCCCAATAGACTAAATAAGTAGGTATAGTGGACCTACAGACAACTGTTAATTACTTCTTATACAATAGTTCCCCTTCAATAAGGTCTAGGGAAAGATTTCTCGTAGAAATTTGTTCTGATAGCTTTTGGTCTTGTGAGTTTTTTAAGTCTTCAGATTGGTTCAAACAAGATAGAGCTGTGTTGTTCAACTACAAAGCGATATAAATCCAGGGATACAGGATTAAAGACTTATTAACAATTACTCTAGCCATGGCATTACATATATTCTGGTTCGATCCTGATGAAGAGAAAACTGTGTAACTGTGA
Source organism: Sarcophaga bullata (assembly GCA_005959815.1). Classification (NCBI taxonomy): domain Eukaryota; kingdom Metazoa; phylum Arthropoda; class Insecta; order Diptera; family Sarcophagidae; genus Sarcophaga; species Sarcophaga bullata. Next base: position 3,134 of record QOCX01002762.1, read on the forward strand.
ACTGTATTTTAAGACTGAATGAAGGCAAGAGCGTACTCACGGGCTAGTCTGCTACGTGCAACGCATTGACGTGAAGAAAATGATGAATGCAGGGCTTGCTGTGAAGAGATTGAAACGATCGAATAATTTTAATGCCCAGCCTTGATGTTATATTTCATTGCTTGTTTAACTTTATAATTAATTGAAGGTAAGTTTCGTCCTCTATGCACATATCAGTATGATCGTTTCTAGAATCTAAGCGATAAAGCAGCCTGTTGTTACTCTTCTTTTCTTTCATGATATATTTGCATCAGATCGATACAAGTTTTTGGTTTGGACGACCTTAATAAGGTCAAATTAAAATAATGTTTGCCAGGAGCTGACTAATCAAGTACATAGATTTACTGATTTGCTGCAAATGTGATAGGGGGTAGGGTATCTATGTTAAGTCGTGAGGCCACGGTTCAAACCGGCAGGTCAGACATCACCAACAAAACGAAATATGAAAAAAATACTTCCCCTCAAGAGATCTTTGGCAAGAACTCTGTGAGTAAATAAAAATTGCCATGAAAAGTTTCTTAAGAACCGTTGTTCGTAGTTGACTTCAATCTGTAGGTCCCGCTACTCATGTATACAATTACTACATACAACATAAGTGATGTGGAAGCTACTTTGTAATCTTGATTGAAGGAAGAAAGAGTATTCATGCTGTTGAGTAGTGTATCTTATAAACGTTTTTGGCCTTTAGAAATTTTTTGTTTTTTATTTGTTGCAATTAGCAAACAATATAATTACAATTAAAAATTTTTGTTGAGATGTTAGAAGAAAGAATCAAACACCTGCTAAAATTAAAATGCAATAACAATAACAGCAGCAGCAACAAGAACAATAGCAACAATAGTTGCTGAAAAAAAGTGAGAGTATGCCTCTGAAAACAAAAAAAAAAAAATTTTTGCATATGAACTAACATGCACATGAAAAAAAAACCGAAAAAAAAACTATAAAAAAATTTACAAAAAAAAAACGAGAGATAAGCCCTACTGGCTATACTAAGAAAACTAAAAAAAAAACTTCCATTTTCAAAAGGCTATTGTAATTTATTTTATTTATTTTTTTTAGTTTTGTTTTAACAAAAGTTAGTAAAAGTGATTTATGTCCTGCGCCTAAACCTATACTATATAAGATTTTAAAACTATATTTGAAACAACAACAATGTATATACAAACTAGTTGAAATACACTGTAATAATCATGTTTGAATAGAAAAGCGAATATAACAAAAAATTCCTATAAAAAAAAAATAAAAAAAAAATGACTTTAGAGAATAAAAAATAAAATAAAAAAAATAAAAAACGTTTTTGTTCTTTTGGCATGCGAAACATGAAAATGTTGCCAAAAAATTTTATTTTGAAACAAACAACCAACAACAAAAAAAAACGAAAGGAAAACTTAAGTGCATCAGCAATACCATCATTTGCAAGCAACAACCACCTTTACCATCACCACACCATTCAACTCATTCTGTTTCGTCGTTAAAGCCAAAAAAAAAAAAATGTTTAAAAAAACAGCGTCAATTTGTCTCATGGTTTTTATACTTAAAAATAAATGCTTAAATAATTAAAATTATTTAAAATATAAACTCATTTAAAAAAACAACTACAACGATCGATTATAAAATCAATAAATAGTAAACGAACGATCAATAATAAAAAATTAAAATTAAAATTTTAAACAAAAAGAAAAAAAAAATGTTTTTAACAAAAACAAAACTTTTTTTTTATTAAAAACGTATTGTTTTTAAGAATTATTATTATTAATTCTTTTTTATTTAATTAATTTTATTTAATTATTTATTTAATTATTCCTTATGATTGTCTTTTACTTTTAGTAGCAAATGAAATTAGCAAAAATCTCATTCAGCTCGTTATATTTTCTATAAAAGGGCTATTCTCAGTAGTCCGTTTGTACCATATTGGTCACTGCAAAACATCTTTTGCGATAAAAAAAAACCCGCTGTGTCATTGCCCCTACAGGTTTAACATGGTCTACGCTGATAATGGAGTATGAACGCCACCTTATATTGTCTTTAGGAGGCATTAAGCCCTAATCTCTTCAGTACTGATAAGAAAGTAAAGCCCCCTTTATCAGGTTTAGGTGGCCTCTATGTATACCTTATTGCTGATGTGCATAACATCCTTTCCGACAACAAACCCTTTGGTTTAATATGGCTAAGCAACCACAATGGCATGTGGACACCACAAATAAGCATTTGCTTCATGTGCGAACAGGCTGCCGTAAGTCGCTTTAGTCTTTAGTAGATAGTTCAAACACCAGATCAGACACCTCCGCCAAAACGAACTTTGAAAAAAAAAAATATTTCTAGGCGACTTCCTCTCAGCAGATTTTTGGCAATAACTTTGAGCGTAAATAAAATTAGCATGAAAAGTTTCCCAAACAATCTATCATTCAGAATCGACTTTAAACTAACTCATGTATAAAATTAACACACTCAACATAAGTGGTGTGTAAATGTAGCTCGTAATCCTGACTGAAAGGGTTGTAATGACCAATTATGTATGTACGTAAACATTTCAGCGGATTTTACACGACACTTCCATGTTTATTTCTTCCACGATGTAAAGAGTATAGCATGCAGCCTTGCCTAACGATGGCCACATTGTTAACAAATATGTGTTGCAGTTTACACGAAAATTCCATAGGAGTAACAGTCTTTTCTGGTATTGTATTATTTACTCGGCAATGCCACACAGTGGTATGGATTATCGTACTAAAAACTCTTTCAAAATCTAAGAAAAGATAGTCTAGACGAATGTTACATTCCGCTGATTGCTTAATGACAATGCGTAGTGTGTTAATTCCAAGTTAAAAACTACAATTTTAAAAAACTAATGAGAAAGTTTTCATTTTGTATGTTGCTGTGACTTCAAATTTAATTCCTTGAATCATATTTTGATTGTAATTGTTTTCATTTTTTCTTTTTTAATTTCTTTACAGATTTGGTAATAACAAAATAAAATAGAGAGAGAGAAACAAAAGAGGAAATATAAGAAAAGAAGTTGAATTTTTTCCAATATTTGTTTTTTTTTTTAATCCTTCTTCCTCCACGCGCTCTCTTTGAAAATAGCCAGAGATTAATAGCAACTCAAACAAGCATTACTGCAGTACAGCTACAGAGGGAAGCCGAAAAAGAGAGAAGAGAGAGTGCGAGCGCATATGAAATCTTTATTTTGTTTCAATGCTGTGCTAAGCTGTCAATGATTTAATACAACAACCAGTAACGATAACTTAAAGAAAAAGAAAAAACAACGGAAAATAGAAACAAGAAATTATAAAAAGTTTAACAAAAAGAATTTATCCAAATTAACAATTAAATGTTTTAAATAATGTAAATAATCAAAAAATAAAATAATTTCGTTTCTTTAGGCTAATAATTGTAAAAATAAAAACAAATTAAAAAAAGAAAGACTTTAAAATCGGCAAACAGAAATAAAAATTAAAGAAAAGTTGAAACAGAAACAGAAACAGAAAAAGAATTTGTGAAAAACTAAAAAGAAGAAGAAAAAAAAAGAAAACTTTATAACGGTTTTTGTTTCGTTAAATGAGCCTAAAATACAAAAAATTTCGCAAAAAAAAAAGTCTCTAGAAATTAAAAATAAATTTTAATTTAAACGTCTTCGCTTTAGCCCATTAAATTTAAAATAATAATTAATAATTAATTTACTATAATAAATATAATATATAAAATTAAAACAACAACAACAACAAAAATAATAAGAAAAATATCGTGCAATCATTAAGTAAAGCCACACACAAAACAATTTAAAAATCATTTGAGCGGAAAACATTATTATTTTTTTATTTCTCTTCGTCTTCTTGAAATGAAAATGTAAGTTTTTCTTCTTTATTTATTAATTATTTATTAATTGCATTCATTCATTCATTCCCTCATACCTTCATTTATTATCTAAAACTTGTAAATATTTATAAGTCGTTATATATTCGTACACATTTTTTCATCAGAAACAGTTAAAATAACTTTCTTTAGTTATTAATTGTTTAATTATGAGTTTTATTCAATTGCTTAAGTTTCAAATTAAAAAAATGTTTAGGAAATGTTTTTTAGAAAAAGCCAAAGTATTTATTATAGGCCGCTTAGGAGAGCCATGCTTACATTTGACGTCACAACAGGCCGCTACGCTTGCTTAAATAAGCTTTGGTATTAAAGCTACCACTCCAACCTAACCTATTATAATAAGGCCATTCAATTAGTCTTAGTTGTGTCTTTGAACATCATCACAAATCCTTCAATTCCTTGCAACATCTTTGTCGTTGAGTCTCTTCAATTTCGACAGGTTTTCTCCTTCGAGAACTACCTTGTGGATTTTAATCAATTGCTGTTTAAACCACGCTCTAATGAGACTTACGAGTCTTATGTCCTATATAAATCCATTTATGTCTTCTAAACGTCATATGATTTCAACGTTTTTTAGGATACTGTACAAGCTTCTCTATTAATAACATTAGCCTTAAGGTCTTAAGTTGAGATAAGGTACGTAGGTAGGTAAATGTGGCTATCGCAGGGAAGAAACCACTGGCTTGTCATTGTCTCCGACTTTATCTGCTTGGTAGAGGGTCCATGGCATGCTTTCTTCTGCAATAAAGAGCTTAGCAATAAGTGAATAAACGTTTGCAGAAGTCATTGCAAGTTGAGCAGATTTTTCGTGAGTACTATTATTCAGTCTAAGATAGACTTGCTGCGCTATCTTCCCCATATCGGAAGCTGCATATGCGAACTTAGTCTCGCTCTATTTGCCTCATTGTCAATCCTAAGCTTGTAGAATCTTAATGTGGAATTCCCAATTTAGAAAATTCGGTCATAAAATCTACTGTTTAAGGAGGTTCTTGCTACATTAGCCTCGTGACTGTACGATATTATTCTGGTACTTTTTCTAATCATGATGTAACATTACTACCACCAGTAAGGCATTACAATTACGAACACTCACGTTCTCACTCAGCTCTATTCAATTTCTTGCAAACTGTTTAGTTTTGTTGACGGGGTGCTTTATTTGCCAAGTGGAGACGGACGTAAAATAGTAGATGCTCCCTTAAGTTCTTTAAATTCGTCAGAATTTTCTATTCGCCAATATTTGTCTTGTACTCGTATTAGCTGCAGAGTCTCTGCAATAAAGCAATAGTGTAAGTAGAAGTAGAATTGACTCCATCTTCGATGTAGATGTGGTACTCAAATGCACCTGTAATAATAATTCTAGCGGATATGCTTTCTATACGCTGAGTTTGCCGAATGATTACCATCACACTAGCTATCCGTATATCATAATTATGGGTATGACCCTTATAAGTATAAAAATCAATGCAATCCTACTGTGTATGTTAGGGCAGTTTCTTAGCAAAAAGGCTTCTCCAGTTAGAAAAGATAGATTTTGTTCGAAAAAGTGACAGTTTGTACCTTCTGATGAAAATGACAACTGCCGACTTTCCGGTATTTACTCCTAAACCATGATTATACCAACCTGCTAATTTCCCCTGGAGGTTCATAGTTAGATTCTGTCCCTAATAGGGTCTACAAATGTGCCTGAAATTGCAAGAATCATGACTATACCATGACGCCAACCTGCTAATTTTTATTGGATGTATGTAGTTGTATCCTGTCCTTAATAGTGCCCGAAATTGCAAGAACAATCTCATTCGCATAATCGATTGTGCCCCAGTCGATCTGTTCCAACGTCGTTAGTAGTTCTCTCATAATATTCCATATCGGGTGATTGCTAATTTATTTTCTTTCAATTGAATGTCCGAATAAGCACATTTTACTTGTTCTTTACTAGAACTCGGTTTTTATTATTGAAGGCTGAACTTACTTTACTTAACTAGCCATGAACCACCAGATTAACGCCGGTCTTAACACATCCTTCCAGGCGTCTACACCAGTTGGTCACACCAATCGATAACAGGGCTTCCTCGATTTGGGATTGGCCTTCGCTGCACGCATTAGTTGATATCTAGTGGGTGCTAGTATGCCATCCACGAGGGCCATCTGAAGGCTACGTGTCAAGGATCGTTCTGGAGGTTACCATGTTGATCACAGTCAGAAACTTTATCTTGTTTTCATGCATCCCATCCCATCCCATCCCATTGAAGATTGAACACATCTTGCTATTATGATCCCAAAATCGGGAATTATAGTTCGATTTACATCATCACATTTTTTTTGCCTGATTTAAAGCTCTCGCTGATATGAAATAATTATTCTGTTGTATAAGAGAATGCCATAAAAAAAAAGTGATAGAATTCATAAGCTATCGAAGTCATACATTACGGCTGTGGAAAGTGTAGCTTGATGAATGGGGAATTATATTGAGAAATAAAGACAATTTGTCTTCAATTTGTTGGGTCGTAAATTTTTGAGACGACCCTTGTATTTCATATTATTGTTCCTTATTGTTACATCAACGCTTAAGCGTCAATGAATGCTTTCAGGACAGCAAATTAACACCCTAAAAGCATGGAATTTTTTTGTCACCTTTTTCAATGAGTTTTTAACATAGGATCTTAAGCTAAACAAAATCGTAACTCAATTATAATTTTAAGAACTAATTTCAATGTAAATTTGTTAAATGACTTTTAACATTTCCTTTCTCATTCTGTTCCTTTCTTTACAGTTTTTAAATTTCCTTTAAAATTTTTAAACGGCAAGAAAGCAAACTTTGCAACTTTGGAACACTTTTTGATAAGTCAGAAGAAAACGAATCTAAAGGATAACTTTTTTTCGCTACAGAGAAAGAAACACTAAGGAATACGATTTTCATTTTATTTTTTATGGATATCGTCGTCGGTTGGTCGTTTGCCTAACAAAATTAGCAAATCGCCTGACAACATCATCAACAACAACAACAAGTTATTAGAAGAAAATATAGAAAATTCAAAATACCACCACAAATAAACAAACAAACATACAAATAAACAAAATACCTGTCGGTAATTTAATAAATTACTTTAAGACCAAACTCATTACATACAACAACCACCACCAGCACACCAACATCAGCAAGAGTAGCAACTGTACAGCAGGAGCAGGAGCAGCATTAGCATAAGCACAGCGATAAGCTAAGCAACAAACAAACAAACAAACACTAACAACCGCCGCAAAGCGTTGTATATATTTTTTCTTTCCCGGTGTTTTAAATAAAATCAGCCAACACGCAGGCATCAGGAGGTATTGAGAAACCCTCAAAAGACACCACTGCATTAGGAGCCGCTGCCGCAGCCGCCGACGCGGACGACGATATGAGTGGGCGTCCAAGGACAACCTCATTCGCTGAGGGCAACAAGCAGTCCAGTCACCAAATTTAGTATTGGGAGGCGTTAAAACAAGCAGTAAGTAAATTGAAATATTTCTCTTCTTCTTCTTTTTATACTATTTTGTATTCATATTACCATGAATCCATGAATGTTTTCCGTTTTATTGATATGGAATTTAAAAATATTTTCATTTATTTTTTTTACAAGTATTTTCAAGGATATCTCTCTCTCTCCGCTATCACTTTTCAGTCGTAGTTTTTTCGTGCTTAGTCTCGTTTATTAATATTTTTTATACTCGTATTTGACTGTCGTCATCTAGTAGTGTGTTGGCTTTTTATAAATTAAATTATGAATTGTCATGAAAGTTGAACGTTTTTTATTCATTCATAGTTTATAACACCGTTTCCTGTGGCAATTTAAAGGGAAACGTTTTCAATGGCAGTTATTATTAAAGTATTTGGCTTTTTTTGTTGCCTCTTTATTTTGGAAACCCAAATCTGCAGGTTATTTTGGTATTTTTTAAAGACAGACTGAAATTGACGAACGCCAGAGTAGTTTGCCCAAAGCACAATAAGGAAAGAGAAGGAGGAAATGCTGTACCAATTATCGAGTTATAAACTACTTAACATCATTACTCAATCACGTTTGTTTTTGTTTCAGCGGGAAGTAATGCAGTTTATAGGCTAAAGGTCGTGATGTCCGATCGTCTAAGAACTACCGAAACACCATATTTGTCACAGTTCAGCATGTCTAATTCGTCACGTGGTTTTGAAATTAATTTTTGACAATTTTTCGTCCTCTTCCTCTGCTGCCATTGCCTATTAAAACGAGAGCTTTCTTTTGATTCCGTTATAAAGACTGTTGTGCACCTTGCATATTATAGCTTATATATTTCTAACCTTGGTTAGATTTGCTGCGCTATCTTGCCATATCCGTAATAGTTCCGCGGAATATTACTGTGACTCTATACCAATATGCAGCTTAAAGTCGTCCCAGAGATTATTATATTAGAACTCTGACCTGACAGCCGACTGCTAACATCTATCTGATAGGCATTGTTGCCCTTAAAATTCCTACCCAGTGAAGGACAATAACTTGCTGGCTGGCAACACTGCCACTACTTGTCGTATTTTGTTAACCAGCCAGCGGTCATTTAAAAGGCTCTTCTGCTCCTACACCCACACACTAGCATACACACTATGCAGCTTAAAGTCGTTCCAGAAGTTATATTAGAACTCTGACCTGACAGTCAACTGCTAACGTCTATCTCAAATGCATTATTGCCCTTAAAATTCCTACCCAGTGAAGGACAATAACTTGTTGGCAACACTGCCACTACTGTTTTGTTAACCAACCAGCAGTCATTTAAAAGGCTCTTCTCCTGCTCCTACACACACACTGGCGCCTCGTTTTTGTTAATAAATTTGACGGCATTTCGTTTTCCGTCAGTAAATTAAAAACACGATCCGCTTGACCTCTCCAAGTTTCGTTTTTTCTCCTTTTAGCTGGCACCCGTTTTTTCCTTCAAATAATTTTTTTTTTCATTCTTGTTTCTATTGCTGTTGTTGTTTTTATTTATAAAATATGCAATAATTCATATATGAAACGAGTGCACAAAGTGTGAGTGACCCACGTTATTATTCTACGTAGGAAAGGAAAACAAAAAAAAAACAAATTTTAGTATTACGTCCGTGTGAATGTGTCTATGTGTGAGTGAGTTCATATTTTTATAAAAACAATTTTATAGATTTTCTTTAGTGTTGTTGTTGCCTTTATTGTTCTTGTATTAATTGCATGATTTTAACGAGTCGTGCAGTGTGTTGTTGTTTTTCGTGTGTATGTACGTATTTTGTGTGTAGCTTTGTTTATTCATAGAAAAATATTCGAAAAAAAAAATAAAAATAATTAAAAAGAAGAAGGAGAAGGAAAAAGAGTTGCGTGCAGTTTATTTTTAAACAGCAACACAATACTGAAAACCCACAGAACATTTTCATTACCAAACTATCAGAATGTGTGTTTTAGTACACAATTCTCGTGAAATATTTGATCAGGAATTGGTACGCAAACCATGCGGAATACTTGGCAAGTATTCACAACCCATCTTTAAAGGTATTTAAGTTTTTTTTTTTTGCACAGAATTTCACCATGTTTTTGAGGGTCGTTTAAAACTTCTGGAGTGATAAGGTTTTTATGGATTTCGAGGCTTCTGAATTGCCAGATCATCCGATCCGCTATTCTCATTGTTTGGGGGGCTGTTGGAGGATGAGTAGAGAGAGATTTGGGAATTGCCTCTTGAGACAACTGAGAATACAAAATCATTAGTTTGGAGTTTATTTTTGTATGGGGAAATGAATCGTTAGGAAGTGAGGCAGTATAGAACAGTTCTGTATGTAGGATGATGGCTGGGAATACAAAATCATTAGCTTCGAGTTTATTTTTGTATGGGGAAGTGAATCGTTAGGAAGTGAGGCAGTATAGAATAGTTCTGTATGTAGCATGATGCGCAAAATATGTTAAGATTCTCGGTTATACTTGCTACAGATATGCTTCAGTTTACTTTTTTAAGACTTGTTTACTTAATTGGTAATTAAAACCATTTAGTCAGGATTACAACCTATCCCCTCACACCACCTATGTTATTTTTTAACCATAAGTTGAAACGTCGAGTCTTTACCACAGACAAGTCGTCGAAGGAAATATTTTTTTCAAATTTCCTTTTTAAAGACGGCTCGAGCTCTCTCGTCTAGTTAGCCTTTCAAGACAGCTATTTATAATTATCTTATGGATTTCCCTTGTTTGTCTATTGACACACTTACGTGTGGTAGTACCACCACGTTATGATGAGGAAACAATTTGATATTGTAAAAATAAACTTCGATTCACACACTTCTGAAAACAGTTTCTTTCTTATGCTTTGCAAGACTTACATACATAGTTCATTGACTTCATCCTACAGTTTAATCATCCTATTTACCTTGTTTGCATATAGTGTTGTACATGTCCCAAATGTATTGGCTAGACGACTCTCGAAAATTAAAATCTTGGTTTTAGTATCCAGTCTTTTAAGGCCCTACTTCATCTTTTAAAATAAATTGTTTGAGGAATCTGCGGGATTATGATTCAGACATATAAGTTATGAAAAAAAAACTTTTCTTGAATACTTGTTTTTAAACTTGAAGTGCTTAAAACGCAATTTAGCAAAAAAAATTGTTTTATTCTAGGCGTGATTCTTTTGGTATGACATAAAACAAATGAAAATTAATCGTTTGCTGGGATATTAAATTCATTATTTATGGACATATAAATTGTTGCTTTTAGTTTTCGAATATCGATTCCGCAACTATGTGGCCAGATCAGAATCCTATCAAATTGACGATTAAAAAATCGACAATTTATATTTCATTTTCCACGAAAATGAGAAATATTTTTCGAATTTTATTATATTCATATTTTAATCATATTTTTATTCAATTTATTAACATTTCTTCTTTAATTTATTAATAAACCTCTAAATATGTATTGAAGTTATCTCATCTGGCAACACTGTCTATAATTCTTCTCCATATTGTTTTCATTCGTGTTCATTTCAGTTTAGCGTGTCTTTTCGCCGCCATTGTGGGACTTCTTTAAGTGTTTTTGTTTTTTGAGTCGCACTCAGTAACTCCTTTAATTCTTTTTTTGTTTAATAAAAGTAAATGAGAGCATTTTTATAAGTTATGAACTTTACTAGTGAAATAAAATACTTTGTTCGTTCAATTGATTAAATTAACCGTGTGACTGCTAAGTGACCTTATGAAAATAGTGTTTAAAATAGCCTTTAAAAGAATTTACCAACACTAGAAAGAGCCCTTTGTTAAAGGTAAGGTCTTAATTTTTATTGTTGTAACTGTAATTGTAAGTAATTGTTTTAAGTATGTTATGTTTCAAAATACTGTTCCTTTAATAACATTTCATGAGCAGCATCTTTCTAGGGTAAATTTTTTCACGCGATGTTCGGTAGTGTAATAGGCGTATAATTTGTTGTAATGAATGCTTTAAAGTTACATTTACCAACACTGTTCCTTAAATAAAATTTTTAAGGTGCCCTCCTCTGCACACACAGCTATTGGAAAATTGAAACAACAACAACATTAATTTTAAACATTATTATTATTGATGTCGCTTTAATTTCACCTAATTTTAATTAATTTTCTTTTCTATTCACTTTTTATAACAACACTTTAATGTAAAACTATGCAAATGTTTACATTAAATTTTTTTATTTTTTCTATTTTGTTTTGCGAATACGTGTTGGTAACCTCACAACCTCCATTAAAAAATCAAGTTGAACTTGTATTTTTAATTCATTGACTTTTGTTGTTGCTGTTGCTACAGTTGGTTTTGATGCGTTGTTTCTTGTTGTTTTTGTATGCGTATTTTGTTTGTGTTCTATTCATATGTGTTTTTCTTTCATTTACAAAAAAAAAAAAAAAATTGTGTTTCAGTTTTCACTACATTTTAAATGAATTGCGTCTAAGTGTTATCAACGTATCTATTTTGGAAGCACCAAATAGAAAACATAAACGCTTGTTTTTTGGCTTTTATTTTAATGGGTGAAAAGAAGTTGTGTAAAATAGCATCAGGTCTCTTAGTAGCCACAAAATTAAGAGGTCATTGGGTTATTTATTACAAGTCACACTAATATGAAAGCATCGGTCTACTTATTGGCAACGCTACACGCAAAAGCTAGTTAAAATTTTCTATGTTAATTTTCTTTCTGAGTGATAACAGACGAAAATAAGAGAAAATTTATTTGTTTCAGAGTCTCTATTGAATCGTGAATGCGCTCTAGTTCAAACTGTTTGTTTATTTGCGAAACTTCTCATTCGACCACACTATTTTCTCTATTTTTTCACTATTTTCTCGCAAAGCGACTTCGCTTTTCGATCCTGTCTGTAACAAGAATATGTCAAAGTAAACTTTGTGAGGATAGAAGCGAAATAAACTTTACAAGTTGCGACAAATGTCTTGTAAGGCTTTATAAAGATTGAAAATGGGTATTCCCCTCAAAGAAAACAATTTTTTCTCGTAAAAACGCTTTATTTATATTTGTTAAATTTTTCACTTGGCCACACTTTTCTTCTCCAAATTTCATAAACAATATAAGAAAAATAACATGGCATTTTTGTCTCTCGCTCGTTTTGTTTTTAATAATTTATACCATAGTTTTAAATATTTTTATACGTTATAAAACAAGGATTAAATATTTATTTATTTGTAATATTTGATGTACAATGAAATTTAATAAAAATCTCTTAAATTAATAGATTTTTCATTTGACCCACTTTTATTCCTCAAGTATTTCAAACAATAAGAGAAATGCAAATTATGCTCTTCCTTTCTCTACCGCTCTCTTCATCATGTTTTTTATTTTTTCTTAGCTTAGGCAAGGGAAAGAACATATTTTTGGTCGAAAAGAGTAAAGAAATTTAGCTGTTGGTTGTGTATTTTTATTTCATAGTCATGGTTGTTTTTGTCTTTTTTTTTTTCTCACTATGCATTTTTTTTCCTTTGCTTTGTTTTATGTACTGTTGCTATTATAATATGTTGGTTGTTTTTGTTTAGCAGCTACTGTTTGATGATTTTTGTTTTTCTTGATTGTTCGCTTTTGCTTTTACTTTTCCTTTGTAAATTGTTATTGTTTGCGGTGTTTTTTTTCTCTCGCTGTTTACCATGTGAGTGAGAGTTTGTTGTTGTGTATATTGAACGGAACGAGAGCAGCGGTTCGCTGTTCGATTCTTTTTCATATTTTTTTTTGCTTTAGACACGAATTTCTTTGAAAATAATTCAGTTTTTTATTTAATTGTGACCGACTTGCTTGCATTGAGGAAAAAAGAAAGAAAAATATATTAACGGCGCCTATTTTGTTCGTTTTAATGTTTTCCTACTAGTGTTTGTTTTATCTTTATACGACGCTATAATGTTAAATATTTTTTTTAAATCAAAAATAATTAAAAAAAAAAGAAAGGCGAAATATGTTTGTATAATTGAAATTATCCTGTATTATACCATCTGTATAGAAATTAAAAATAATATTTTATGTTTGCACCTGGTGTTTATAATAAGAAAAAAATTGTTCTCATATTTATAAAAATATATTAAAAATAAGTTTTTATAAAAGAGAATCATTATTTAACATGTTTTATTTATTAAACATAAAAATCATAGAAAATATCAAAAAAAAAAAAATTCGGGGAAAAAAAATATTTTTTTTTTTACAAAAATTCTAGTGGTTTATACTTTGTGTAATTGTTGCTGTTGTTGCTTAAGCAGGAAAAAAAATCACATGTAGTTGAATTTTGTTGTTGTTTTCTTGCTAATTACCAACACTTCTACAATAAAACTATAAACTTTACTTTTATCCATTATTGCTGGTTAATCGCGGTTCTTTTAGTGAAGAAGGTAAAATTATTTAATTTTTCCTTTTATTTTTTCTTTTCACCTTTATTTGAAACTGTAATTTTAAAGTTTATACCAAAAATTTTGTATTAGAAAAATAGCTCGTGTGGTGGTCTTTCTTTTGACTTAATTTGTATGTTAAATTTAGCATTTTAGTTTCTATTTAATTTATGTCTTCCGAACAGTTAGTTTACTCTCCTCCAATCATCTCTTTCTCTTCTCTTTTTTTCTCTTGAACTATTTTCGTAAACGATCTTTGATGCTCTTTAGAAATTGTTTTGTGTTTCTTTTTTTTTTTTTATCGGAAAGAGAAGTTTTTATTAACACAAAATGTTGCTCAATTTGGCGCTTTTTGCTTTTGGTTTACTTTGTGTTTACACTTTTTATTTTATTTTTCTTAGTTAGATTTTAAGAATGTCAGTCTGCAAGAAGTTTCTCTTATTTTCGTGATGAGGCAATCAGAATTTTCCTGATATTTGATGTGTACCCAGGTATTTCTTCCAGGGATGCAGAAATGCGACCTATCTTCTCACACCACTTCTGTCATGTGTGTTTATTTATATACAATGCAGTGGCGGGGACCTACGGTATAAATTCCTATTTCGAACGATAGATTTTTAAGAGAATTTTGCATTGCAATTTTATTCGCTCTTAGAGTTTTTTTCCATGAAAGCTCTGCTGTGAGTAAGTCGTCGAAGAAAAATTTTTTCGTTTTGTTCGAGATGTCCGCCTGGATTTTTGAGCTAGACCTCATACTAATAAGTCAACACACTACCTACTAGACTACGGCTCTTCATCTCATGACTCAGATCTCATTTTATTAGAATTTCTTAACAAAGGTTTTGACTACCTCTTATCCAGTTGGTTTGAGAAGAGTTTTTGGATCTTAGGATCGTTCTCCAAATATTCGCTCCTAATCCACAGTAGGTTCCTGAAGAAGGTTTCACGTCACCGAAAATTCCCACAATCAGTTGCAGTCACACTGAGTGGGAAATATGCTTAATCGCTGTAGAAAATGTTGATCTAAAAATCGGTATTAAACGTCTATTGCTCTAGCACTCAGTATACCTATGCGGCTGTAAATGGTTAAATTGGTTGTAATTGAGGTATGAGTTCCACTTTATTTGGATTAAAGGGTAAATTTAAGTGCGAATTACGTGATAATGTGTCACAAGAAATGCCCTATTGCTGAAAACGGCGAGGAATCGATAATTTTGTTTATTCGCCATGTAAGTAGAGTGTTGGTTCTTCTTGACTAGAGCCCATGCGACTCAAAGCTCGCTAACATTTTGAATAAGACAACAAACGAGAAAAAAATTAATCATAAATTAAATTTACACACACAATATGGGTGGTGTGTGTATCTGGGTTGTTACCCACCAGACTAAAGGGTTGTAAAGGCCAATTAATGGCCAGTACTTAAGTCATCACTTTTGGAGTAAGTTTCGGGTTTTTCGCTTGTTAATCGATCCACGTATATAAGTGGAGCAATTTTCACCAAATAAACACACTGGATTGTCGCTGTAGAAACCCCTCTAAAAGGCTAACAATTTTAAAAAATTTTTAGCTTTCAATTAGTGAGTAAACGAAATTAAATCTGGCATAAATTGTTTTCAAATTAGCATCACTGCTGTTTTGCATTCTCTTGCTCTGTAAAATTCTGTGTATTCTCCTGTTCTCTTTTCCGTTATGCTCTTAAAAGTCTTCAAGTGAGTTTTTAAAGTGTGTCCCCAATTTTAGTTGTTTGTTTTCTTCCTTTTTATTACGTTTTCTTTTGGCATAATTGACAGATTATTATTGTGTATTAAAAAATAAAAGAGAAGAATTTATTAAAATGTGTTAAAAATATTTATATTTTTTCATTGTTGTTATTGTTGCTGTTATTGTGTTTCATTAAATGCTCTTGGCCAACATTTTTTATATGCCAACCAACTGTATGCGTACATACAGATATACACTCGCCACTATAAAGTGTGGTAGCGATAGAAGAATAAGGAGAAGAAGCAGAAGTAGTAGAATAATGAAATGAAAATGAAAAACATATTTTTATTTGTCGATAATTTTTATTTTTTTTTTTTTTTGACTTTTGGTTTTGGCTTTTGGCCAAATTTATTGAGAAAAAAACTGTTTTTAGGAAAGGAGTAGTGGGAGCAAAAGCAGAAGGAAGGAAATTTTCAATTCAAAAAAATATTTGTTGAATAATAATACAATTTTTGTTATTGTTTTTCATTAAAATTTTGCTTATTTTCTATTAAAAAAAAAAAGAAAGAAAAACTAAAAAATTTTTAATTTATTTGTGAATAATTTTTAGTGCAATTTTATACACACACAAACAAACACACCCCTCTTTAACGCCCCTTTTTTTTTTTGTTTAATGACCTCTAAAATGAGAAGGGAATTATTGAATCATTATTTAACAGAACGTTATTAGAAACAAAAAAAATTCTTGAAATTATAAGCAACTGATGATGATCTATGGATTTTAATATCAAAGAAATATGAGTTCTGGTCGTTTGAAGCGCCAATAAATTATGGAGAAAAAGAAAAGAAAATCGATGGGAAAAGAATAACGAATAACGTCTGCAATCCCAGAACCCATTCGTCTCTCCTGCAGCCGCAGGCAACTCCTTAAACTGCTGGTCTAAGCAGCTTCTTAATAACAATTGATTATATTCCTAAATTCTTTGGAATTAACACTGAAATTGTATGTTTGTATACGGGTTGAGGTGTACATATTAAGGACTTAGGCATCAAACACATGTATTGGACTACGCTTGTCACTGCAACGCCTTTAAGAATGCGGACACAACCATGTTATAAGGATCAAATGGCTTTTCAGAGTGTAAAATATTCCCTGAGCATGTGTTTGATGTACTAAGCTATCGTCCCTCTTACAACATCGTATTAACAACTAAGTTTTACAACAAATGTAGGGTCAATTCTAGGAGAAATTGCACATGGACATAGTAACATACCTGGAATCTGTGTAGTCATTGATTTGTTTACCAAACTAAACAAAGAGGTTGCCTTAGTCACGATAAAGCTGAAAATAAAGGAATACATTCCACTCCACACTACCTCCTACTTGACATAGGGGAGGAGAGGACCTTCCCTATCGTTAGGTTAACCTGTCAGAATTGTAATCCAATTTCTTTTATTATTAAATGGATTTTTGAATTCCTTACTACCGATAGGATAACAGTGTCCAATTAGCAGTTATTGCAGGCTTAAGAAGTTCTTTATTCAGGCTCAGAACGTGGTTTGTCCTAGAACGAGGCATTTCTACATATTCCGCCAAGTTTCCGTTTCTTTTCCATGACATTCACTTTCTATTTCTTCCAAAGGTCGATTAATTCAATGGAAATTTCTCACTCACTGATCGTCAATTTCCACAAACTTTTCAGAGCCCGCTCTCTCAATACTACTGCGCCCCGGAAATCAGAGCAGTTTAATAACACACTTTTCGAGAAGCACCGTGAGTGGGAGAACGTAGCCAGAAAAGGTAGAAACCAAAGCGATCAA
>QOCX01002763.1:0-20413 GCA_005959815.1 Sarcophaga bullata
GTTCTAACTATGATTAAAGGATTATAATCAGCAATTAAGTAAGTGAATAGTAATCAGAAACCTTCTCACTGGACCATCATCAGCAAATGTGGAAAGAAATCTAAGAAAGATTAGGATTCAGTTAACAAAGTTACAAACCAATATATCCAATACATTAACCTAATACAGTGTCTCAAAGGATGGCATTTGCAGGCAAACAAAATTCGCCATAGTCTAGTAGATAGTATATTGACTTATTAGACATGAGGACCTCAGTTCAAACCACAGGTCAGACATCCGAAATCAAATGAAATTTTAAAAGAAAAATATTTCTTCTGAGAGTAAATAAAAATTGTCATGAAAAAGTTTCTCAAAAAGTCTTTCATTCTGAATCGACTTTAAACTGTAGGTTCCTCCAATGGAAATTAAAATGTTAAGCTTAACAAGTTGCAATACTCTAGTAAATAATGTATTGCTTCTTTAGACCTAAAGACATGGTTTAAGTCCTAGCTTAACTAATCATATCAGCCAAGTATAACAATAAAAGAGTAACACACTGTTGATGAATTTAGTGTGTATGAGTAAACATACAAGTGCTGGAGCTGGGTGATTGAAAATGTATTATTGGCAGCTCAAAATAATGATCTTATGCTTGCTACGATATTTTTGATACGTGTGTCAAATATACGACCTATTAGGAGTACATTGTTCCTCTAAACCGAATATAAGCTGTAATTTGGAAGACTACAATTTTAATATTGTTATGCGACACAAAAGCAAACCTTAGAGAAAATAAGCAAACAAGTCACAAAGACAAAAACAAAATACACACATCGTACGGTAAACTTGAAAATTTCAAGCAAATCGGTTTATGCAAATCTACGTTTTAGGAAATCCCTATTTGGAGAGGGAAAGAAACAAATGAAGGTCAACTTGATTTAGTAAATTATGCGTTGGCTGCTTAGACGCGTAGCAATGGTTCAAATCCCAGGCCAGACATCTCGAACAAAACGAAATATGAAAGAAATATTTCTTCAGCTACTTTCCGTCGACAGCATTCTGGCAAAAACCCTGAAAGTAAAATAAAATTGTCAGGAAAATTCACTTAGAAATCTATAGCTACACACACAACTTAAGTAATGTGGGAAGCTAGGTTGTAGTCCAGACTGAAGAGTTGAATGATACCATACTAGAATTAGAACTTTCCATTGCTTAGTTGAGAAAACTTTTTTAATGAAACTAAAACAAGGCACCGAGTAAACGTAAGAAACAAAAGGTAAACTGATGTAGAAACCGAATATAGGGATGGCCTTTGTCGTTCCATAAATATGGAGTAAATGAGTAATGAAAACTGGCTGTTTTTAGTATACACAAAATATCAAAGCTATTGAATGTCGCTAGGACAACTATATCCAAGTAAAAGAATATCAATTTCAAAATTGAAGACAATTTTCTTCAAAATTCTTACTTTCGTCTGTAAGCCGACTAATTTTGAGACCGCTTTACTTATATTTCGTTTATGTTTCTCCTATACAGGCTTTATTTAAAGTTTTCACATGTAGAAACTTGTCTTTAAGCATCCTTTACAAGAAAACTTTTCGAACCAAATAAGTGACAACAATATCCAATTTTTCTTCCAGCTTAACAGCCATAAAAATTTCTTCGTAACCTTTCTTTAAAAAAGAAAATTTAAATCCCTTTTGCTTAATATAGGCATTAAATTTAAACTTATTTTGTCACCTTAATGTGTCATTTACATAATATTCGCTTAATAATGAAATACTTGGCGCTTAAAACACAATATATTTCAGTCGTTGTGGTTATGGTTGACTTTAAAAAGGTGTATGAGTATATATGAGTATATATATGTGTGTGTGAGAGAGTACTTTTTTACATTTTTAGGTTTTCGGTTGTATTACGTTTGGATTTCATAAATAAATTATAGTTGCTTGGTTTCCATTTGCCTTCCACAGTTGAAGAGAAGAGCAAAAAAAGAAAGAGGAAAGCAAAAACCAACAGGAGGAAAAGAGTAGACCATCTTCTGTAACTCAGACAGGATATAAGCGTGGCAGTGTTGGTTATGTTGGTAATGGTTGTGATGGTGTATTTACATATTTTATAGACACATGCTTGTGGGAGATTCTGTGGAACAGAAAGTAAAGAAACGTAAGTACAAGAGAAAAAAAATTTAAATTCTTTTTCATCACATACATGCCGGCAAACAAGCAAACAAACACACTCAAACAATAGACGACAAAGTCGTCAGTAGCATTATAATTTACAGCAAGACTTTTAGAAACTATTAACCTTGTAGATTAACATTTACATTCACATACACATACACATTCATGTCATAATTTCATGTACACTCGTACATACTTCATATTACCGAAAGAGAAAGGTTCATGCAAATAAAACTTTTTCGTACAAACATGTATTATGATTAGATTGCTGGTTTAGTACAGAGAACTCTGCTAGGATAAACAATATACCGCCTTTAAACTTCAGTTTTGTTTCCAAACTCACTTCAACAGAACCTACACTGTGGCTATGTAAATACAATATTTCACTGTGTATACCCGAGCGTATGAGTAATTTCTATAATTTAACTTCATAAACATATTACGTATACGCACACAGAGGTCGAAATAAATTACAAGAAATTTTTCTTGGGGTTTCTATTTCTATTTACTTAAGATTAAGCGACAAACATATCCAAGAGAAACAAAAAAAAAAAAATTAATAAAAAATATGAATTCGTATGAATCGTTTTCCATATACGCAGAAATATTTTTATTTCTTTGTGTTTAAACAATATTTTATACGCACATACAGTTGTCTGGTACAATACAATCTAAATAGACAAACATCTAAGATTCATATCATGTAGCCTCCTTTTTTTCTAACCACAATCTATTTTTGATAGCAACGCTATCTTATGTTGTATGTTAATTTTATACATCAGAGGTGGAGGACCTACGGCTTAAAGTCGACTCTGTGCCATAGATTTTTGAGAAAGATTTTCATGGCAATTATTTTTTTTCACACTCAAAGTTTTTGCCAGAAATCTGGTGGAAGAAAGACGACGAAAATAGTTTTTCATACTTCGTTTTGCTGGCCATGACCTCACATCTAATAAGCCTGCTTAGTATCTACTAGACTTTGGCGAACTAATACACCAGGCGAATTAAAAGCAAAGCTAATTTTGTTATTCCCTCAATAGAACCTTTTGAAATGCTTAACATATTAGCCAGTGCCCTGATTTGGCCTGAATGTCAGATATGCTTTGTCCCGCTCGTGTACCTTCAGTTCAATTTCAATTGTGCGATTGAAGGTATCCGTAGTCTATTGAAGTCGCCGTAGTCTAGTGGGTAGTGTGATGGCTTATTAGACGAAAGGGCAGGGTTCGAATCCCGGTCAGACATCAAAAACGAAATATGAAAAAAAAATATTTCTTCGGCGGCTTCCTTCCGTAGATTTCTGGCAAAAACTCTGAGAGTAAATAAAATTGCCATGAAAAGTTTCTCAAAAATCTGTCGTTCGGAGTCGACGTTAAACTGTAGGTCCCACCACTCGTGCATAAAATTAACACACACAACATAAGTGGTGTGAGAAGCTAGGCCGTAATCCTGACTGAAGGGTTGTAATGACCATAATGTATGATTGAAGGTATCCACAAGTATCGCAGAACATTTCTGCTTTATTATTTGTCTTTCACTCCGTTCGTATACCACAGAATGATCCCTCTTTTAAAAAGACTAACCATCAAGTTACTCTGTTCATTCTTGTTTACTAGTTTCTTTGAAAATGATTTCCCTAAATCATATTGGTTCAGTCGTGGAGAATTTAAGTAGGGTACTCGATTAAACAGCTTACAATGTCTCCCTGGGCATAATGAAAATCATATTGTGGATTTGTCTTTAGTTATCCTAGCTATTGCCTCCAAAGTCGGTGGTGAAAGAAATTGAAATTTTACAATGATGTTGTAGAATAGGTTCTTATTGCCACAATTATACCAACACACGCTATACTCTGTATAGTGCCCATCACCATTTAAACTGCTTTCAGATTTGTTATGCCTACCAAATAATAGTCCTTCAGATCACTATGATTCTCATATTCAGTACCATGCCTTTCCTTGCTTGACATGGTCTCTACAAGTGCCATTGATATCACTGTACTTTCCAATGCTGTTGCCACATATTTTACCTCCAGTTTGAGTGATATTACCTCACCAAAGAGCTGAACACTTTTTTATTTAAGAAATTTTCTCCTAAATGCTAGTACTGCGGTCTAGACCGAGTATATCCCTCTAGGTATCGGAACTTGATTCACTCTCTTAACAATCAGCGCAGCAGGCAGTTTCATCAGACAGTTTTATCAGGAATTCATCCAGAACCAAGCTTCACATCTAGGAATATATCGGCAGTTTTGAACCTATGCTTCGTCAATTAATTCGTATAGATCGCCTGTGATCTTCTTTCTCAATTTCACCAACTCACAATAGATTTCTCAAGCAGATGTCATTACTTTGATTACACTGCGGCCATTATACGTTACAGCAATTATTTCAAAAAGTCCATGCATCTCTGCTATACAAACTTTAAATTTAAACACCTTCAATCTTATATCCTTATTTCAAATTTAATTGTCAATGTAATTGCAAAATATAGCTCATAATTCATTATGTCATCGTGATAAACTGATTTGAAAGGAAAAAAAAATGGAAAGAAATATAATTTGCATTTCCAGCAAATTCTTTTAAACTGTTAATTCCGTAAATCTGTGGAAAAAGTGATTGTAATGAATTGTTTCGTAATGTTTTTCTTCTTTTCTCTCTCCTCTCTCTCTCTCTCTCTCAACAAATGTGTAAATAAACTTTTAATATACATGCACACACAGCCGCATGTTCACCATATCAAACTCACAACCCCCCCAACACCAGCTAAAAAGTAAGTAAAAAACCAAAAGAGAATAACACAACACATACCAACACATACGCATACCGAAAAAAAAGAGAGTGAGAAAATTCCTCATTTCAACTGATAAATAATAACGGTATTCTGTACGAAAATGTCACATTTAAGTTTGTGTCTCGTTTTAGTCTCTTTTTAATCTCGAGCACAAATGCAGAATGAGAATAAAATTAAAAGCAAAAACAACACACACACACACTTACTTGCATAACAATTTTACTTAACATACGTATGAGAATATAAACACTCTGACATTTGTATGCGTACGTGCATGTGTTTGTATAAAAATATAAGCAAATGACACTGTGACACTTACTAACACACATACTTACACATTCTATGCTGTGTTATTTTAACATACATATACTGATATATATACGCACACTTGCCATTTATACTTACACAAACACACACACACTCATGACAATAAATTAAAAGCTTTAACAATTATTTAAATGGACATGGCCACAAAATTAGTTTACAGCTTAACAGCAGCCCTTGCAACAACAACAACAACAACAACAACAACAACAACAACAACAACAACAACAACAAAAATAAAATAAAACAGAGAGAAAACAAGAAAACAAATAAAATAAATATAAACACTTATACTGCACACACATACAATATACAGCCCTACCATACAAATTGCATTTAAAATGGTCGTATTGCAATCTCCATAATTTAGACAATTTCCAAATGCATGGTA
The DNA here is from genome assembly GCA_005959815.1 of Sarcophaga bullata. NCBI lineage: Eukaryota > Metazoa > Arthropoda > Insecta > Diptera > Sarcophagidae > Sarcophaga > Sarcophaga bullata. Next base: position 5,668 of record QOCX01002763.1, read on the forward strand.
ACCTCATGAATGTATGCAAAGAGTGCGATGTACTGCGTTTGGTAATTTATAGAACAACATTTTCGCGTATAAATAAGCACTTGTGAACGCACTCACAGGGAACAACAGTTTGTCCGAAACTAAATATGCAACATTTAATCATTTTTTAGCAAGGTATAACAATGAAAGACAACACACTGTATGATTGAATTTAGTGTGATATGAGTTAAACATACAAGTGCTTAAGCTGGGTTGGACAATTTTAATTATGGCGTCTCAAAATAATGATATTAATGCTTACTACAATTTTAATACGGGTTTCAAACTATACGAACTATTAGTGAGTAACCATGCATACATTTTCGTGGTTCCTAAAACCGATAAAGCCTGTAATTTGGAAGACCTACAAATTTTAATATTGTATGTGCCAAAAGCAAACTTTAGAGAAATAGCAAACAAGTCACAAAGACAAAACAAAATAACACATCGTAGCGGTAACTTAAGTATTCAAAAATACGTAGCATCTACCAATAGGAATCTATGAGAAAGATCAAATGAAAGGTCAACTTGATTAGTAAATTATGCGTTGGCTGCTTAGACGCGTACAATTGGTTCAAAATCCCAGGCCAGACATTTCGAACAAAAGAAATGTGAGAAATATTTCATCGGTGATCTTCTCTGCAAATTTCTGGAAAAATTCTAAGAGCAAATAAAACTGCCATGAAAAGTTTTCCTTTGAAAATCTGTCGTTCGGAATTCCGGAAACTGTAGATATCCCGCAAATTATGGGTAGAATTATGGTTAAAGTGGTGTAGGAAGCTTTAGGTCGTAATACTGACTGAGGATTGCTTATAGTTTGGTAAGTAAGTATGAACAAAACCAAAATTAAAGTCTTTATTCTCGAGACAGTCAAGCGGCCTTAGGGTACATGTTTCCTAATATACATGTGTTATTATTCTAAGTGCTTGCCTGAGAATGGCCTTGTTAATGCATCGACCACCAATCAGAAGACAACAATGCCTAGCATTAGTTACTTGCCAAGAGCGTTAGAAGTATTTGTAGTTATGTAATTCAAGAGCATTTCTTTAACTTCTTCCATAAATTTTAATATAATTTATTTATAAACAATCATAACAACATTATGTAGAAATTTATATTCATAGGGTTCTGTATTCTTTTATTGAACATTACATTAAAAAAAAACTAGAACCTTAAACGTTACTAATTAGTTGCCCACTGTTGTATTGATAATAAACTAAATACACAGCTCAGCACTTAGACAAACCATTGAAAATTTAAAATGTGTTACACACTCTATTTGTAATTCCAACAAAATAGAAAGAGAAGGAAAATAAATTTTGCAAAAAACTAAAAACTAAATACTAAGCAACTGAAATTTTTGAAATTTAAAATTTAAAACAAAATTTTTTGCATTTTTTTTTATAAATTTTAATGCACACAATAAGAAATTACAATCTATTAAGGACCGCATGTCCGACCTGTTAATAAGAGATATGGATTCTGTTGTACAGGTAGTGCCTTGAAGTCTACAAAATATGACGAAAATTTCACTAATGACAGTGGGATACCTCGATTCTATTGACTTCCTGTTAATTTTATATTTGAGTGGGCGGACCTAGAGTTTAAAGTCGACTTGGAACGACAGATTTTTCGAGAAACTTTTCATAGCAATTATGCCACAAATGACTGCTAAGGGACAAGGTAACTACAATTTAAATTTCGAATACGGCAAAGAGTCAACACATCCCCAGAGTTTCTAGAAAGTGAAGATATTTAAGATAGCTGCTGTGCGCGTTAATTTTTTATACATGAGTGACGTGAACTACAGTTCACATACTTCGAACGACAGATTTTTTAGAAACTTTTCATGGCAAATTTTATTTACTCTCAGAGTTCTTGCCAGAAATCTGCTGAGAGGAAGATGTCAAACAAATATTTTTGTTGGAGATGTCTGACCTGGTGTTCGAACCAAGACCTCAGGTCTAATTATCCAACTCTTTACCTACTAGACCGGCTACTGCAGCTTGTTCAACTATTGATTCATTGAACTGTTTAAAGGGATTGAAGGGTCACCACTGGTCTGCTCAAACAATCAAAGCTGAATACACAAGAACGAAAGTTTGTGAATCAAATTACAAAAAAAAAATTTAGACTTAATGCCTTCAAACGTTTGCTGCTTTGGAACAAAAATAAGATGAAAAAATGCAAACATGGTTTGGTAAAGCATGCTAATAACTTGCACAGAAGTTTATCTTGGTATACCAATGGAAAGAATGTTATCGTGTAGTGTATGTTCCCTCATTTAAAGTTGCATTCAGTTCTGGCTTGATATGTTGCCTCTACTGATTCCTTCGTTTTGTGGTCAAGGAACAAGAGGTTAAACTATCGGCCAAAATTCACGAAAGTGTAACCTAACTTAACTCAAAGCTACGAACTTTCCAATAGAGTTCTATTACAGTCCGTAAAGCTAAAACGATCCAAGCCTGGTTCTGATATAATTTACCAAAAAACAAACGCCATGGTACACAACTGTATCTGCCTTCTTTGAATACGATGCTCTTAATCCAATAGTGGTATATCCATGTCTGATAAGTGGTGACGATGCGATGACAAAACCCCGCTCTTATCTACTGATACAAACATTGCCAAGCCATTGGTAGTCATTACACTGCTTCGATTGTTGCATTGTGCGCAATTTTGGCACACATTCTATCACGGCCTTCTCATCTGTTTATACCAGTACACTCTCCGGCATTCCTCCAGTACCACTTAAAGGCTGTTCTTAACCGTTCTTAGCGTGGGGATTTCAACAACTCTTGGGTTAATCTCTACAGACCGTACGTTCTTTCCTTTTATAGTTGGAAACAAAACAACTTCCACAGATCAATATACATCTGTCAATGCTTTATATTGCTAGGAATGAGAGTCAACAGCTATACAAACATGTATGCCTTAGATTGATTAATTTTCAAGCTGCCCTCGTACATTCCTATTATAAAAAAGTAACTTAATAAACTTTTGCCACATTTATTAAAGCATTATGCCAAATTTCTTCTTTTTTTTCCTACATAATTAAGCAGTCTTCTAACTGCTCTTGACCCTTGACATTTTCCTCGTTCTACTACCACGTCACCTCTTTCAAACACTCCTTATTTCAGTCACAACTTTTATTTGCTGTACAACAAGAGTAAGAAAATGTTCAACAATTTTGCCAAAAACAAAACGAAATGACCACAGAAACAAAAACAAAAAAAAGAAACTTGAAATGGAACCATGCACCACCAGACACAATCAAAAAATCTACTGTAAACAGACAGAAAAGAAAAAATGTGGCAATACCACCCAAAATGGAATTTGTGACCGTGTGTACTCTATACTGTTTGGCATTTCGAATGATGATTGGTTGGACTATTTGGTTGGCAGTGGGTTTATGAGCATTCATTTGAATACTATTTACTCTTCCGCAAATGCAAACACACGCACACATACAAATATTTTTTTAAAGAAGACCTACTTTACTAAACTAAGAAATTAAAAGAAAAGGAAAGAAGAGTTGCAAGCAGCTTTGTTTGCAAAAAGCAAAATAAATACTAGAAATTCAAATAGAAATACCAGTGAAAGGAAAGAAAACAAATCGAAATGAAAGGTATGCATAAGCCATAGAAATGAAACAAATTCAGCACGTGCATACAAACATTATTGGCCTCTACAACCCTCTAGTCAGGATCACAACCTAGAATCTTGCACTAGCCACGTTGTGTTTATTTAATCCATGAGTAGCGGCGCTCTACAATTTAATTTCGATACTGTAGGATAGATTTGAAGAATTTCGAGAGGAGCTTGTACCTAAACTGCTGATATTTATTGCATATTCCTTTATTTCACAATGTCGGATGAAGTCGGTACTCTCGAATAGTAAGCCAGCGCTTTCTCGCATATTCTGTTATGTTTCTGTCATAAGACCGAGCGCCTATAATATAGGCATTGGCAGATGCCTTTACACCTGCTTGCACTTTGCGGTTTAACTTACTTTCAAACTGTACATTTAGAACTCCTATGAACTCCCGGACATTGCTTGAAGCCATATCAACTTGTCAAGAAAATCTTTATGCAGAAATCATTTAATATTTCTCGACTGAGTTTAAGGTGCCGCCTAATAAAGGAATCTAATTTCCCTCGCTTGATCTGAACCTTGTTATATACTCTATGCATTCCAATCAGCGCAGAAAGCTTATAGTGAACATAAGGATTCCAATCTTCAGTGTCAAAATTCAAAGAGGTTCTCTGGATCATCTAATCTGAAGTATTAGCATACAAATAACCTGGACGTTAAGAGAGAAAGGATCAACATAAACCATGTGATCTGAAACTAAAACAGCAAAATTAAACAACAATTAATGCTTCCACAACAGTGAACCCAGTCAAGTCAAAATAAAACTCAATCTCATTCACAGCTGTACGACTTCCAGATGACCTTCCAAGGGAAATAAGATCGAATACAATGATCAAAAAATGTCATTTCGCAACACAATGAGCAAAGTCCCTAACAAGTATATCCAATTTAACAACCCAATACATTTTCACAGAGATTGTTGTCCATGACATATGGCAATCCTAGTACTCTAGGACATGCTATATTAGACCACTTACCGGATCAAATGGAAAGCCTTGATTAATGAAACTGAAACAAAATAAAGAAAGCCTTGGGAAATCCTTTACTTACTTACTTTATTGATCATTACAACCCTTAAAATAGGGTTACAATCTAGTTTCTCACATAACCCATGTGTTATTTTATTCAAGAGTGATAGATGACGTTGTCTCCAGATTTTTGACAAACTTTTCATGACAATTTTATTTATTCTCAGAGATTTTTAGGCAAAATTCTACGGAGGGGGAGTTGCCCAAGAAATACATTTTCGTATACCCACACACACATCAATTTTTTACAAGAATTCCGGTGTCTCTGCAGTAGAGATCGAAACATTGGACAATTACCCTCATATGGGTCTTTTGAACAGGTTAATATAGAAAACAAACAACAGTAAAGCTGACGCACTTGCAAGGACTGGCACAATAGAAAACCAGAATGAATTCAGTCGTAAGACTAGCATTTTTCTTGAGTTGCAACAGAACGAACATTGGGGTCAGGCAACAAATGTCCGGAGACTGGGACTTCTTTAGAAACTGTAATGACCAAAAAGAAATAGAGATCACAGAACACTAATTTATCTTAAGCGGTTCGAATGGAAACCCAATTTATGACAACAAGGCTCTTGTAGATCGAGAAGCTTCAATGTCTTTATAAAAGAGCACTATGCCCTATCAAAAGTGTGGAGCCCTTGCGCTGACCAACTTCTACTCCCCTGACTTTGGAGAACTTGGTCAGTACAGAGACTGTGTTCACCTATGGCGAGACAACGAACCGCTATGCGTGCTCAAGTGAGATTTTGACATCAAGACTACCACTCTAACCTGACCTAACCTAACCTATCAAAATTTTGCTAAGGCACCATCACTTGCTGCATATTAAGGAAAGGACATACATACGAAATACAGACTTGATCGACTGTAGCTTTCTGCTTTAACTTTATTTAAATATATAACAAGCAAATAAAAGTTCTGCCTTAAATTTTAAGTTAATCTGTTTATTTATTTTTTTATTTCTCATTTATAATTAAATTTTGACTCAATTTGTTAAGTTTTGTTAAATTTCTTTTAATTTTTTTGTTTTTTTTCCTTTTCTTCGTTAAGCCTTGGTCTACTTTTTTTTGCCAAAAACAGGAGGAGAAACAAATACCAACAAAATACAAGCAAAACAAACAGAAATTGAAAAGAAAACATTAAAATTTTAAAGCATTTCAGAGACAACATTGAAATATTAAAATGGCAGAAGGAGAAAACACAATAAAAAAAAGCAAAACATTAAAACAAATGTAAAATACCAGCAATTTAGTAGACTTTTAATAAAAAAAGAGAAAAAAAATATAAAAAAAAAATTTTTTTTTTCCAAGTCATTTTATATGTACACACTGCAGACAGGGGCCTTACCAACCAAACATAAGCCCAAACGACAACAGCAGCAATAATAATGGCTGGTAATCATATAATATGCTTGAATGTATGCCTGTGTGTGTGTATATTCCAACAACAATAATTTTTATTTTTAGCCTACATTTTCAATTTAATTTTCAATGCAGAAACAAACAAACCAACTACAACAACAACATGGAATATGTTCAACATCTATGATCGTCGTTGTAAATTTAAAATTTTTTCAAACTTCCAAACTTTCGTTTTCTTTGCGAAAGCAAAATGAAGAAATAATGTTTATGGCGGAAATTATAGTTCTTGGCCAAAAACTATTTATTTTTATAGTTTAATGTCGTTTTCTATTGTGGTATTTGGGGTTTGAAATTTTTAATCATGAAAGATAGCGTCGATATTTATTTTTTTAAATCTACCGACAGCGCCTAATGCGTTAGATATTAGAATTATCACGCAAGGCCCAGTGTGATGTTATAATTACCCTGATCCACTGATTTCGGATCCCACTGTGGGTTTGGATAAAGTAACTCTTGACGTATATTTAATGTCTTCTTAATGTCTACTTAAAGTCTACTTAACGTCTACTTAATGTCTACTTAATGTCTACTTAAAGTCTACTTAATGTCTACTTAATATCTATTAGATGTCTTACTTAATGTCTAATTAATGCCTACTTAATGTCTACTTAATGTCTACTTAATGTCTACTCAATGTCTATTTAATGTCTACTTAATGTCTACTTAATGTCTACTTAATGTCTACTTAATGTTTACTTTAATGTCTACTTAATGTCTACTTAATGTCTACTTAATGTTTACTTTAATGTCTACTTAATGTCCACTTAATGTTTGCTTAATATCTACTTAATGTCTACCTTAATGTCTACTTTTATGTCTACCTCTTGTAGATCTTAGTCTAGTAGTAGTCTGATAGACTATTGTCTTTTCTTTCTCCAACATAGCGCTGGGCATATATCAATAGGGGAAGCACAGATTGCTACTCTGTCTCGCCAGTACAGCTTCTACAAAAATGTATTTCCCATGTGTTTAAGATTAAGGGCTTTTGCGTAAGTTTTCATAATCCAACATCTAATAATGACTACCACAACTGTGCTGAACATACTTCTTTGGAGTTTGAGCAGACTTTTTATGCTTTTAGTTTTTGCCGGATTTGTTGAGCTGTTTTACATTGCCAATGCTAAGCTCTCAGATCTTTAAAAGGATTCTCAATGTAAAAAGAAAACTGACTGGCTAAAGTTCTAAATTGTGCCGCGCCTATGCAGTTCATTCGTTCTATAATTACCTGGAACACCCCATTTCTTAATGAAAGAATTACTTGCAACTGCTAAATTGTCTAGGGTTTTATTATATTAGAAATCAATGCCTTGATTGTCAGCCTGGCAATCAACATAGCAACCCATACCCATTATTGATCACTACAACTCTTCAACAAGAATGACAACCTAGCTTATAATGTGTGTGTTAACTTTATACATGAGTGAGGAGTGCGTACTGACATTTTTGCTGAAATTTAAAACAACATTTACCATAAGCTATCTTAAGCTTACATTTAATGAAAGACTGTATTTTTTTATGTGGTAAACGAAAAACGAAAATTTTTTTTCTTATTTTTTTTAGAGTTCGCTCTCTTAAATTTGTTTTTGTTTACATAATTTCAACAACAACTTAAATTTCTTTTCAAGTTTAAGTATCAGCTTCTTATATTTGTTTTTGTTTTTCTTATCTTTCGTTATCTTTCTCTTATCCTTCTTCAACCGCCAACTCTAAAACCATATTCGACAACGATAATGAGAGTGATTTTTTTCTTTATTTGTTATGTTTTGCTAGCAGCAAGCGTTTTGTAGCTGAGTTTTAATAGTTCAGTCACGTATAAATCATGACCTTAAGGTTGCTTGTAACACCATCTCTAAACACTCTCAACATCTTGTAACACTTTTTACCTCTCCTATCACAACCTTCCGATACTTAAACTTTATATTCCTTTTGACTTTATTTTCTTCAATTTTCTTTTTCTTCTTCTTCTTTTATGTGGTTGTTGTGGTTTGTTGTAAACATTGTTAATAAATTTTATTAAAAGCTTTACAACTTTTTTCTTTTTTTTTTTTTGCTTTGCCATGAAACGATAAAAACAACAAAATAAACTTAAAACCCTAGTTTGGCCAATAAATTTGAAAATAAAAAAATACAAAAAAAAAAGAAAAAGAAAATGAAAGAAAAACTCATAAAAGTTACAAGTGATCCTAAATTATGGTTTTTAAAGGGTCTTTCTGTCTATTGTTTTAAGCAACGTTTTAAGATGCTTTTCAGCTGCTAATAAAAAAAAACCTGCGAAAAAGAAATATTGCGTTTAGGCAGGTGTAAGATTGTTTATTAGGAATGGAATTGAATTTGTCATTTAAAAAAAAAATTATTATACTCGAGGTCACTTTCATTGGGTGAATTTAAAAGGATTTCAAAAAAATTCAATAAAAGTAGCCGAAAGTACGAAATTAATGAGAACTCTCAGCGTATAGACTGTGCAATTAAGATTTATCTTTGGAATCAATTGGACACTGTATATTAACACAATTTTACACAGTTTTAAGACATATTTCATGGCAATTTTATTTAATCTTAGAGGTTTTTGCCAGAAGGCTTGGCTTTGTCCTTGCCAAACATGCAGCGTTTACCTCGGAAAATCCCAAAAAATTGAATTTTTTTACAACTTAAAACATACATAACATAATTGGATTGACCATTACAACCCTTTAGTCAGGATTACGGCATTGCTTCTCACACCACTTATGTTGTGTGTGTTAATTTTATACATGGGTGGCGGGACCTACAGCTTAAAGTCGACTCCGAAGGACAGATTTTTTGAGAAACTTTTCTTGGCAATTTTTTTTTTTACTCTCAGAGTTTTTGCCAGAAATCTGCAGAGAGGAAGTCGCCGAAGAAATATTTAGTTTTTCATATTTCGTTTTTGATGTCTGACCGGGGATTCGAACCCTGGCCTTTCGTCTAATAAGCCAACACACTACCTACTAGACTACGGCGACTAAACCAACTTAAGACCTGCAAACAATTCTGTGAATCTGCTGTGCAAAGGGTTATTTCCAATAAAATTATCAAGCCTGTGCCAATGGTGATAAGAGAACGAAAATATTAATGGGTTAAGTACACCCACAGAAGAGCACAAAATGATACCAAAAGAAATGCCACAGTACAGCCACAAACCATCACAATTTTTACCCGATTTATATGAAATGAAGCATTTTATATACCAAATTTATAGAAACGAGCATAATTTACTCACTTATTTCATTTATCATTTATCATGTTACAGCCTAGCTTCACACATCACCCATGTGTTGGCTGTATTCATTTTATCCATGAGTGTGAGGACATAGTGTTTAATTTCGGCTNTCCCAAGGCCAAGATTTAAGAAACTTTTCATGATAATTTCGTTTCCTCTCAAAGTTTTTGGCCAGAAGCCTGTTGGGAGACAGTAGCCGAATTGTTCGTTTTTGTTCGAGATGTCTTAGCTAGGACTTGAACCAAAATTATGCATATTTTGGGGTAACCGAACCGATTTGAAATAAAATTTCTTGTAATAATTTGTAAGACCCATGCAAAGTTTGTTTTAATTTTTTTTTTTTGTACATAGTTTAAGCTTCTCTTAAATCTCGTAGAATTCTTGAGTCTCAGTTCAATTAAAGATGGATTCACCCATGGTTTCGGAACAAAATGTTTGTCGAAACAATTTAGTTTTTGAGAGTTTTTGAAACGATTCCACTCACTCGAACAATTGTTCTGGAAAAAACAGTACCATATGAAATGTTTGTAAACGACGTGTTAATTTTACTTCTTCATCATTTCTATCAATTTTGCTTATAAAATTGAAGTATCTGGCAGCACTGTTCCATTGTTTCGAACAAAATAAATATTATCCAATCAAACTCGAAATTGTATCGTAGCAATACACTCTCTCCTCCTCTCTCTCTTCTCTCAATAAGAAGACGTCAAACTCCATTAAAAACAATTGTTCCGAAACAAAATTGGGTGAATCCAGCTTAAGAAAGCACTTTATAAACGTATGAAACTTAATAGTATTGTTTAAAAGTAAGTCTTTATTTATAATTAAAAACCTTACGAAACATTAATTATTAAAACTTTAGTTTCACTTGAAACTACAGGAACTTCTCACTTATTTTTGTAATAATTTCTCTGAAATAATTTTCCTTTTCCCATCAACCCCACTTTTCTTCTTAATAACATATCCTACCATTAACAACGCTATTAAATAACTTCATTTGTTAATAGAAGAAGAAGAAATAAAACATTTTACTTCTTATAACTTATACGTAATATAGGCAATGTCTAGAACGTAAGAAAAACTTTTTTTTTTATTACGCGTTTCGTATTTCTGTCACGTTACAACTGACGAATGTCAGAAATAAGTATTATTTGCTCATAAAGTAGTAAAGTTGTAAAACTGATTTCTTTTTACTCATGACTATAACTAAGAAATACACAAGAAAAGTTTTTTTCTTATACATGCGTATCGCAGGCTTTGAATTTCTTTTCAATTATTATGTGTTCTTTAAATAGTTTTTTTCTAATTTTCTTTTTAAATATTTAGAGAGATTTCTGCCGTTTGTTGACCATAGTGATTGATGAACATATGTTCTAAAAAAGAAAATATGTTCGAAGACCCGTAGTAAACCCTAAGAAATCGATTTTGCTTATTGCTTTCAAAGAAAAACAAGCAAATATATTATTTCTTAAAATAACTTTCGGCACTGGTATATGCGTATTTAAGATGAGACATGACTATTTAATGACGGGTTGTTTAATGCCTATTAAAATTATTTTTAAGATTGTAAAATTTTATAATTTCCTAGAAGTATTAAATATTAATTTATCAGAATTTATACGTATTAGTAGTCATTAAAGTATCCAACATTTTTTTGCTTCCAAATAAAGCTTAAATTCTCAAAAAAAAAAAAAAAAAAAAAATTAATTATGGAGGTCAAACTTTGGTTCAATATAATCTTTTAGTGATGGATGACATCTAGCTCCCCAAGCATCTATATGTGTGTGTTAAATTTGTTACTACACTTGTGGCGATGCGACATACAGACTGACTTTTGAGAAACTTTTTATGGCAATTTACTTATCTCTAAGAGTTTTGGCAGTGAAATTGCTGGAGAGGAAGACCGGGAGTGACCGAGATTGGACCCTGTCCTTTATCTAAAAAGCCAATAACTAACAGCACTAAGGCTACGGCGACTAAAATTTTCAAAACAAATTTTTTGAGTTCATTAAATTGGTCATCAGGAACCTTATAGTTAGGTTGCAATCTAGCTCTACAACACACTGACAGTTTAAAGTCGTCTTCGAACGATCAGAATTTTGGATTTTTATGTCAATTTTAAATACTCACAAAGCGTTTTGCCAGAATCTGCTGAGAGGAAGTCGCCTAAGAAATTTTTTTCATACGTTCGTTTTGTAGATTTAACCGTGGCCATGTTCTATAAGCCGCACACTACCTACTAAGGTTAGAACAGACCTCCGCAAGCTTGATAGTAGTATATCGCATTTAACCATAACAAGCAACGTCACTCTTACCTTCTCTTGTAGCAGTAGCGTAACACCTATATTCAGCGTGTTAAATATTTTCGCAACGAAATTTCACAAGCAATCATAAGTAAGTCTGCTTTGTTCTTATTTAACGTAAATCAGTGAGCTCATGGGTTCTGCTGTTGATAATAACTTGCCTCGGCAGCACAAAGATCAAACAACGAAATATTTCCTCAGCGATTATCTCAGCAGGATTCATGGAATATTCTGAGATTTAAAAAAGAAATCGCATGAAAAGTATTATTCATAAATCTTTCGTTCGGAATTGGACTTTGAACATATAGGTCACGCTGTCATGAATAGAATTAATACAACAGTACAAAGTTGCTGTGAGTATGGGATAGGTGTAGACCTGACTAAGGGTGTAATACAAATATATATTGTGTACGAAAACTAGCTAACGGAGGGGAATATCACGAATACTTCTTTTATGTCATAGTATTATTGCGCATGATTATTTGCATTTCTTCTCGTTAGTTCTTCTAAACGAACCCGCTCAATGTATAGTCGCATTTTTTGCAAAATTTTAAGATGCTTCAACTGTCTGAGAGTATGGTAGGGATTAAAATTTTTTTTATGACATTTCTGTGAATATCGCTTATTTAATTTTTTTGCTTGTAAAAAATCGGTAATGAATAAAAAAAATAAACAAAAACCTACTGGGAAGGTATTTGAACTTCATTTAAAGGAAATTTATTTACAAAAAGTATTGAGCTGGTTCTATTTCATAAATGAAGTCTTCAATCAATTGAATCAATAAATTTTAATTTTCAAACGACAAGTCTTCACCCCTTACTTATACAAATACCCTTAATTAAGAACTATTATTTATGGTTAAAGTTTTACTTGCAAATAAACTATGTGAAAAAACATGATTTCAATTTCAACATTCAAATCTAATTGCCCCCGCACAAAGCACAGTTCCCAATAGCAATGATCAAGCGGATACAATGGCGAGTAACATATATAATGAGATTCAGCTACCCATTTGCCTACTTACCGAAACAACATATTTTACTATTGCATGCAAAAATTATGAAGGCATTCAATTATTATTACCAGGGCAAACAAGAGCATATCAATTATTATCAGGGCCAAAAAAAAAAGGGGGGGGCGTGGAACAGCAGTTTAGGATGTATGCTTAAAAACAAATTTTTAATAAAACCGCACAATATAAATATCAATATGGAGGTTAAAATAAAAAAATATATAAAAAATATTGAAACATACACACATACACATACTAATACAAACACACTCATACACTTACATTTACAATCAATTTACATTTTAAACATGCCAAACGACATACTTATTTTACTTAGGTCTACTCTACTCTACTTAACTCCCTACTCATTTGCACACAAAATATTATCATGATATGTTCTATGAACTGTATGCACGTGTTTATGTGTGTGTGTTAAGCATGTATGCGTAATGTAATTTATGTACTTTTAATATTTACTATTAACATTTATTTATTATTCATTCAACTTTAACATTTTTTTTTGTACAAAAAAAAAAATTAAAAAAAAAATTAGAAAAAAAAATTTTTTTTTATTGCCTATCTGCCAACAGTTGGTACGTACATATGTATGTGTGTCCGTCTGTCAGAGTGTCTATTTTATTTATCCATTTTACATTCATTCAATGAGTTTCAACTTCAACATCAACACAACTTTTTGTTCTTCCCCTCACAATTTACGAAATTCTATTGAGCACTGTTGAAGAGCACCCAGGAACAGAGGAACGCATTCATAACTTATACGGTTTTTAATTCATTTTCTGTTGTAGTATAACAATTTCAATTGGCATTATTGTTTGAATTAAAATTTGAAACCATTACTTGAGGTCAGTAGTTTTGGTTGTATGACCTTTGCCACTAATTTTCTTAAAAAAATCAGTTAAGAAGAGTATTTTGTCGGAAGATATTGCAGAATCTGCAAAAGAAATAAAAGGCCTCAACGTAGCTCCAGTAAAATATTTTTTGAAAACTTGAGCTCTTCTATTTGATCCTTGCAACCCTTTAGTCAGGATTACAACCAACCACTTATGTTGTGCGTGTTAATTTTATATCAGTTATCAGTGGAGGCGAGTCCAACAGATTTTTGAAAGCCTTTGCATAGAAATTTTTATTTTCTCTCAGAATATTTGCCAGAAATCTGCTGAGCGGAAGTCTCCGAAGAAATATTTTTTCATATTTCGTTTTGTTCGAGATGTCTGAACTGGGATATGCTTTCAGGCAGATATATTAGCCATACAAAGACCAAAGAATTATTCCAAAAACTCCCGCCTAAAGGATATTCGATGCTTTCAATGAAAATCAAAATTAATAGAAGCTAAATAAAGCACTAAAGTCAACTTAGTCTAGTAGATTGTGTATTGGCTTATTAGACGTGAGATCACGTTTCAAATCCCAGGTCAGATATATCGAGCAAATTGAATTATGAAAGAATATTTCTATGGAGACTTAGTCTCAGCAGATTTCTGGCAAAACTTCTGAGAGAAAATAGTAAATCTTTCGTTCGGAGCCGACTTTAAACTGTAGGTTCCGCTACGCACGCACAACGTAAGTGGTGGAAGAAATTAGACTTCCAAGTCACAAAGCTTAGCACAGCTGACTTTAAACAAATGTGCGGCGAATTTTTGCAGGATACTTTTGCGGCGATTACTTTGGATTGCCAGCTTGGAATTTAGAATTTAAGGAAATGAACAGGAATTTAAAAGATTCAAATCAGAATTCGAAATTTATTTTATATGTACAGTCTTCAGTCAAAAGTCTACATACACTATTGTAAGTAGAATATTTCTTTCCCGGTGATTTTTATCAAATTGAAAATGGTTTTATAGAGTTGTTTAAGGCATATAAGAAATATTACCTAGGAAATATTAGAAAACTACAAAAAATTAGCAGAAAAAAAATCTACATACAGCGGTGTATGTAAAGTGTGGTATATGTAGACTTTTTTCTGTGAGTGTATGTATTTTCCTGAATCACTGAGTTTATGCAAAATTTAAAGTAAATATCAGTTTAAACCGTAATTTCTATACTTGAC
>QOCX01002765.1:0-20395 GCA_005959815.1 Sarcophaga bullata
ATCTTAGGCTTCTGATCATAACAAGTTTATAGCCCATATACCATACATACACATATTGCTGATGCAATAACGATTCTCAGAATTTGATCGGCTATAAGCACTAATCAATCAAACTGAAACTATTCAAACTATTCTTATTACGAAAGTGGATCAGCGTTTTTGGGATAAAAATTTATTTAAGTTCCTTAGAGTTCTATACACTTTGGTGAACAAGATATCATATTCGTAAAACTCATCAGAATTGTTTGATTTCATCAGGTTTAGAAACAAAAAAATAGTTTTTTATGCCTGATCCACACTTACAGAGTACATGAGAGAGGATGTCGAAGCCTAATTCATGGATTTTTGCACTTTTAAGACAAGTTTTACCGCTTTCCAAATTCCTCTCATGTTTTAAGTGATGAAATTACGTTCCATGAGCACTTAATGTCGGCGTATTCTATTAGGTAGCGTGTTGGTTTATTGGATATGAGGCCTCAGTTCAAACTCCAGATCAGACATCTCCAACAAAACAAAAAATTAAAAAATATTTTTTCGGCGACATATTGCTGATGCAGTAATGATTATCAGAATTTGATCGGCTATTAGCAGTGCTCAACCAATAGTTGAAACTATTCTTATTATGAAAGTAGATCAGTGAGTGAGTAAATTCATGTTTTTGGAATAAAAATTCATTTAAGTTCCTTAGAGTTCGACACACATTGCTGAATAAGATAGCATATTCGTAAAACTCATCAGAATTGCTTGATTTCATCGGGTTTAGAAACAAACTTTAGTTATTCGGGCCCGATCCACGCTTACAGAGCAGTTTAAGAGAGGAAGTCGTAGCCTAATTCATGGATTTTTGCACTTTCCCTCATGTTTTGGAGAAATTACGTTCCATGAGCAATTAAAGCCGTCGTAGACTAGCAGGTAACGTGTTGGCTTTATTGGATATGAGGCCTCAGTTCAAACTCTATGTCAGACATTCCAACAAAACGAAAAAAGAACAAATATTTCTTCGGCGACTTCCTCTAAGTTTTTATTTACACTCAGAAAAAGTTTCTCAAAAATCTGTTCTTCGAAGTCGACTTTAAACTGTAGGTCTCTTTAGGTGATGTGAGAAGCTAGGTTGTAAACCTTGAGGTATGCATGTACATAGTCAAATTTACATTTGGAAATGGTGTAAATGCTTTTAATTACAATGCTAATTCAAATTTAATGTCAAGCAAATTGCCTTTATTAAGTTATGTTTTCATAAAAAAAAAAAACAAAAAAAAATAATCATTAAACATGCCTGAATGAATTTCGCAAATTTTATGCAAATTTTTCTTTTATTGGCTTTTAAAAAATATTTATTGACAAAAACAAAAAAACAAAAAATTCAAAAAAAAAACCTGTCATTGGCAAAAATATCAATCAAATCTTTATTTTTTTTTTTGTCTTTTTTTCTTCTTCTATTGTTTAATACATATTTTGCATCAATCAAAACTAGTTAGCAAGTGGATCCATTAAAACTGCCTAAATCTGTCTTAGTGCAAAAGCCTTCTTCTTTTTTCTTATTTTTTTCCTGTTTCTTTTCAAAACGTCTCTACAATTTTGTCATTTTTCATGTTAATTAGCCTCAGTTTAAATGCTAAACTAATGATGATGTATACAGTTAAATGCTAAACTAATGATGATGTATAGTTTTCTTATTGCAATTTGTGATAAATGATACATGAATGAATAAATGAATGAACGAATGAACAAATGAATAAATAAGATTATAACGTCTTGAGTTAATGATGAACAATTTTGCTTGTTTTTCAATTACTATTTAGAACTGCTATTTCAAGTTCTGTTTAAATTGAAGGTTGTCTGGGTCAAAATGTTTCATTATACATACAGTGACCTTTAAAAATAAATGAACAATTTCTATAGAAAAACTATAAATTTTTATTCTTGCTTATATGATGGGGTGGGTGTGTGACTAATTAATTTTAAAAATTTTAATTAATTTTCTCAAGACTTTATTTAATAAGTTTTCTAAATTACATTCAAAAAACCAAGTTATTTTGTTAACAATTATTGACAGACGACATAATATTTTAGACGTTCAATACTAAACATCAAACTAAACGCAAGGCCCACCTATTCCTGTCTGATGCGTAATTAAGAAGAGAAAGCCCCCTAACATCAGAACATATCGGAAGGGCTTTCTATCGGTTTGAACACATCTCCACTGAAAATAATGAATTAATTTACGCTTGAACAATGCTAGAATTTATTCGGCCAACGAGAAACTGCACGAAAAAAAAATCTTTTCGGATGAGGCTCATCTTCATCTTGATGGGTACTTTAATAAGCAAAATTGCTGTATTTGGTGCTCAGAAACCCACACGTGGTCTTACAGAAGCCAATGAACCAATTACGAGTAACTGTTTGGTGCGGCTTATAGAGCGGAGGCATTTCTTTGAGAATGAGTAAGGCCCAACCATTACGGATATTTTTTTTGACCCGCTCTTCTTGCTATTGATGTGAACGGTGTGAGGTTTCAACAGTATGGCCCAACTTGCCATACATCTCATGCTACAATCGATTTATTGCGTTAAACGTTTAATAAACGCTAATTAGCCGAAATGGTGATGACAGTTGATCGCCAAGAAGCTGCGATTTGACATCGTTGGACTATTTTCTATGAGAAATCGACAAACTACAGACAATTGAGAATTTAAAAGGCCAACATTTGTGATGCCATTGCCGAGATAAAACCCCATACACTCGAAAAAGTGCACATAAATTTGGTCCGATCGAAGTCCGACGTTGAGAACATAAATTGTTGTACAAGAGCGCATTTCAATGCTTTTCGTATTTCAATGCTCTTGTTAATTACAGACATTTTGTAAATTCCCATAATTTTACTTCCCCCTTTTTCTAATATGTTTCCGCTGAAGAGTGTTAAAATCATTGTTTATTTCCCATAACCGGAGACTTGTCCGTTATGGCGACCATTGAAACAAACAAAAAAAAACTGCCATCAGAATGTAATTGTCATAAAAATTCCAATCAAACAATCAAATGATAAATGAATATGATGTCATAGACGTCAACCTAAATAGCTACCAAATAAGATCAACAAAATTTTATATAAAAATAAAACAACAACAACACTAACAAGCCTTTAATAATGACCAGAGAAGAAAAATGAATAAATAACAAGCATTAATGAGATTACAAAAAAAAAAAAAGAAAACTAAAGAGGAAACGAAAAACAAAACCACACGAAAACAACAAGAGGCGTTTTTTCTTATGTACAAATGTCAGTCTATTGCAATCAGCTATCAACAACAAAACAAATTTCATTCAATTGTGTCCTTGAGATCATCCTAATCTAGATGTTTTCATAGACGAGAGGTTTAATTTGAAACCTTAGTTCTGAAATATTGCTTTCGATGACATGCTCTTTGTAGTCTTCTGGTAAAAGTTCTGAGAGTAGTTAAATTCCATTCAAAAATTTCTCACAATTTGTCATTCAGAGAGGAAATATTGTGGTACTCCAATGGACATATGCTCGTACTGGCGTTGCTGAATTTGCAACACATCCCTATAACCTATCGCAAGCTAAATTCCTGAATTGTGGTCTTAAAAATTTGCAGAGAAATACGCTTTTTGTGCTCTTAAGAGATTATTCTCCTCTTTTTTTTGGTCAGATGAAGGATTTCAGACGTACGACTCTCAGCCAATAGACGAACATATGAAACCGTTCAAGTTAAAGAAACAGTCCGCATATCACCTTTGAAATACTATTCGCTGTCAGTAAGGATAACTCCCTGTCTTCTATTTGATAAGCTGTCTTCTATTTGATAAGCTGCCAGGTGTTTCTTTTCGAAATGTAATTACGACGCTCAGGATTTATGCATGTGTTTTGTTTGCTCATTATAAGATTTATGGCAAATATGATAGACAAATCTGGTTAGATTCGAATAAACTCATCGATTGCTAGCTCATTTTCACTGACAGATACAAGATGATACAAGATGACGAGAAGCTGTGGTGCAAGGGTCTTTATTCTTGAGACAGAAAATGATATTGGTTTTCAGCGGAATGTAATAATTTCCGTCGTTAAATCCATCAAAATGGTTAGAAAACCAACATCGAAGAGCCAAGGTCCAAGATAAACCCAAGCAATGTTTCAGGGGTCTTTGTTTTTAAGACAAATGTCCGGAAATCATATGGGCTTCCAGCAGAAGGTCGTTAAGGCCATTGAACTGGTTAGGAAATTTATACCAAAGAGCTCAAGAATTAAAATTATGGCTTTCAGATAACATGAACGCTACAGCAGCGGAGAAGACTTTTTTTCTTGTGATTATTGAGAAAAAGTTCAATTCACACGTAAACCATGCATGGGCATGAAAGATTTCGCTGGCTTTATGGCCAAATCATAATCTTATGAACGAAACCTATTCTAAGCATGAGAAGGCGGGAAATTGAACATGTTTTAGAAATACTAACGGAACATGCATGTTTTAAACACTAGATCAGTAGATGTTATTGGAATATTTCAGATTTCTGCAGGCTATTGCTTTATTAAACGTGAGACCCCAACAACACGAAATATGAAAAAAATTTTCTTTGACAATTTCGTCTCAGCAGTTTTTTTTTGGGAAAAACTTTGGGAGTAAATAACAAATCTGTCGTTCGGAATCAACTTTAAAGTGTCGGTCTCGCCAATTAACGCACCACATAACATAAGTGATTTGAGAACTTAGGTTGTATGTATGTATGAAGACAGATTAGATCATATGGGCCACCGAATGAACTTGATTGTGAACGGCAAGCTACCCGCTAACCTAACCTAACGGAGCATGGGTCCTTTGGACACCGTATCAGCAGATGGAATTGAAATATCTTAGATTTCAAAAAGAGCAGATTAAACAGTGAATCATTTTCTATGACAATGTCCTCGTGTGCAGATGCTTAGGCAGAGGTTACTAGGTAATATATTTGTTAAGGAATTAATCTAAAAGACGACAGGAATATCTTTAAAAGGAAACATTTTGCTATGAGTTCCATGATTTTCGTCTTTCTTTTCTTAAATTTGTTTTACACGTTATCCTTTTCCTTCACTTCTTTCTTCGTGTATAAAGGTTTACAACGGACATTTACGATCACATCATGTGTGTATCTATTTTTTAGAGAATCATAATCCCCTTATAGAATGCTTTTGGGATTTGTTTTTTTTTGGTGTTACATGTCAGTGTTGGTTGCAACCTTTATTCCATTAATAAGAAAAAAAGCCCCCCGCATTTTTCTGTTGTCACCAATCAAGCAACTGAAATGCTAAAAACTATTACAAGTTTTATGACATTAAACGTGGGAGTATTTTTTTTCCAACGAATTCTTTTTTTGATTCAAAAAAAAATTTTTTTTTTTTTTTTTGATTTAAAAAACAAAAACAAAAACAAAAAGTATTGAAAACATTCACTCAAACAACTAATATCTGTTTAGTAGTAGTAGTAGTAGATGTACAGATGGTGGTAATACATTGATCAGCTGGTACTTTATAAGATTTGGTATCTCGAATTTGGTGGTTCAAATGACTACCCTTTACTCCCACCACTTATGCAGGCAGAACTAAATAGTAACCACAGTACAACAGTTGCCACTACACACTCACGCGTTTTAGTTCATGTTCATTTTAGGAATGTTTTTACATGTCAAACAAACAAACAAAAAAAATTGTCAACTTATAAATGTTGCATGTCTGTCTGTTTGTCTGTCTGTCTGTCTGTCTCAATGGTTTTATGGCTGTGTGGCTGTGTGGCTCTGTCTGTTTGTCTGCATGTCTTATGAGCTACCATTGTCATCAAAACAAAGATTGATGCCGGAAATTGACATTTAATTTGCTACACTCACACACCGACACACACTCATAAAATACACTCGAAAATACTAAAGTAAACAAAACAAAAGAAGAAAAAAAAGAATATCAAAACGAAATAGATTGTAACGAATGAAATGATTGTAGCGAACGAACCTTAAAGTAATAATTGCAAATTGAACGATTTGTTTACGAGTATCTATGTTGGTTTGTAAATGAATTCTCTTTCCAAGATACAATAGATAATAAAAATCAAAATATAGACAACAACAAATTGTTTATTTGCTAAGAGCCATGAATAGTCGTCATCAGCCCAATATGGTCTGAAAACATCTTTAAATTTTGTTTTTTTTTTTTTTTTACTTAATGATGACAATTTAATTGCAGCAGCCAATGAGTAGGTTGAATGTTATTTGTATTTATATTTTCTTTTTTTTTTTACTATTATAATTTAATTATACTTTATTATTCTATTGTTTACCCTTTTTATGCAAATATTTTTTTATTTGAATTTCAATTTGACTTTTTAATACAGAAAATTTATTTATTTGTTTATCAAACAATTAAAATTGTTTAAGCGTTTAATTAATTTGCATAATTGACAGTGTTTATGAAAGTGCAAACGTATGTAGGTCTCGTAACCCCTGAAACTTAAATCACAAGCAAATTACTTTTCCAGAAAATTGAATACCCGATTTTAAAGTCCACTGCCCACTTAGGAATTTAATGTGCATCAAGCTTGTAAAAGAATTCGAACTAAGGAAGTGAGAGGACAGATTATGAAGAGTTATTTGAATAAATTTGAAGTACCCGTACGGCCCGTACGTCTAGTAGGTAGTGTGTTATCTTATAAGACATAAAATCACGGTTCAAATGCCAGTTCAGATATCTCCAGCAAAACGAAATATGAAAAACATTTCTTCGGCGATTTCTGACAAAAATCCGTCATTCGCTATCAACTTTAAACTGCAGGTTCCACCACTCATCTATGGAAATAATTCATACATAATTACATACATAATTGGCCATTACAACCCTTCAGTCAGGATTACGACCTAGCTTTTCACACCACTTATGTTGTGTGTGTTAATTGTTTTATACATGAGTGGCGGGACCTACAGTTTAAAGTCGACTCCGAGCGACAGATTTTTTTGAGAAGCTTTTCATGGCAATTTTATTTACTCTCAGAGTTTTTGTCAGAAATCTGCTGAGAGGTAGTCGCCAAAGAAATATTTTTTCATATTTCGTTTTTAATGACTGACCGGGGATTCGAACCCTGGCCTTTCGTCTAATAAGCCAACACACTACCTACTAGACTACTGGAAATAAGTCACACTACTGGAAATAGTCTGGGAAGCTAGGTATGCAACTAATTTGAATGGAGGGTTACTAACTAATTCCTATAACTCCAGGTCTAAGCCAAAGGCTATAATATTTGGATTCGGTAACCGGTAAAGTCTAGATTTTATAAGTCAAGATTTCATTGGTATCATCGATTCAAGACTACGTGTCTCCTTCTATAGGAATAATATGCTACTACATTAAGGGCCGTTATTACAACTTGCCGTTAAAGTTGGATTTAGTTAAAGGTACCTTTAGCTAAAGGAAACTGTAAAGTTACCTTTAATATATTTTCGTTATGACAACTTACAAATAAAATAAAGTTAACATTTTCAAATATATGGCAATGCCGTAGCAATGCCGATAAAACTGCTCACTTAAACAAGTTTTTTTTTTTTTTTTTTTTTTTTTTTTTTTTTTTTTTTTTTTTTTTTTTTGAAAGCAGTGGCAACAAACTGACTTCCTTTTTTTTTGTTGTATTTGCTCATTTCCTTATATTACAAGTTGCCATATTGTAAATAATGAATAAATATGGTAAGTTCAGACATAAACTTAGCTTTAAAAAAGTTAACGTAGGATGAACCTCCCTTTAGCTTAACGCTATTTCTATCTTATTGGCCACTTATGATAATGATAATGAAAAACAATTTATCTGCCTGTTAAAATCCTCCCTTTAGTTAACGGCAAGTTGTAATAATGGCCCTATGGGTTGAATGGTATCAAATGAATTAAATATGAACCCCTCCCCCCAAACTATGATTACACTTCTATAAATCCGCTGAATTGCTAAAAACTTCTTTTAGCTTGTGCAACCTATTGTTGAGCATCATCCATAGCGCTAGATAATACTTATTTAACATACATATACGAGTATATTGCAAATTCATGACAATTTTGATTTACTCTCAGAGTTTTTGCCAAAAATCTGTTGCGAGGTAGTCGCCGAAGAAATATGTCTTCATATTTCCTTTTGTTGAAGCCGTCCACCTTCTAATTAATCAATACATACCTACTACTAATTAAATTAAACGAGGAAGTATTAGATTCATTCTCTCCTGCCTGGTATACCTATAGCAACCGCTTAACCTACTTTATATTTACAGATAAGAGTTTACTGTTGCAATAAAGCAGAGAGAAAATGTTTACAGATTCATATGAATGTTAAAACGAGAGACTATGATTAGAGGTTTTATTGTGTTAAACGAATGTAAACTATCAAAGGCAAAGATATGAAGCCATCCTGAATCCAGAAGAATATGGTGCAGGCTTTAGAAAAATCCAAAAAACGAAGAGAGCTGTGTGATTGCCAAATTTCCAACGTATTCCCTTAAATGTGTTACACGCTCGCGTGCTTTTTTCTACACAAAAGCTTGACTTGTCTTACCCTGTAAATCTCTCTTAAATACGAGATAGAGCGACTAACAAAGTTCTAAAAATAATAAAACTTGTAACGGAATACTGCGTTTTATAAATTGTGGTAAAAATGAAGGATGGATAACGTAGAATAACACTGTCAAACTTCTTTTAAATTTTAAATTTTAAACTCAAACTATATATTCACTGAACAAATTGCCATGCTTTCTGGTTAATCAAATCACACAATACATGTGACTGGCATAGTAATCCAAAAGCTAAAGAAAGGAAGACATGTTTCAGACCAGATTGTGAAAAAAACAAAAAAAAAACAAAAAAAAAAACAAACTAAATGACGACTTAACAGATTGACAGCATAACTTATGATGAATTTTTGCAATTGTTTTGCGAAAATTAAATCATTTTGTTTAGAGGTGGTGGGCTAAGATTACATGTTAAAACCTGTAAATAATTAAGAAATACTAACGCAACAAAATAAAAACAAAACAAATAAACAAAACAAACAAAACAAAATAAAAATATGGCAATAGTAACAGCAATTTTGTTAATTAAAACAAATTTTAACGTTGAAATACCTTTGACTACCTGATGTTTTGAAAACAAACAAAAAAACAAAAAAAAAAGACTTTTTGTAATCGGTTTGTGGAAGCAAATGTCGAAGAGAGAAGTAAAAAAAAAATGATTTTCATTTACAAATCGGTATCTAATGACTCTTGACCAGACTTTAAAACTGTTAAACTCTTATTGACATTTGGCGTGGTATTGTTAGTTTCTTATCCACTAACGATGTCGTGCTTTGCGTTTCAGATTTTTTTTTTTTTTTTTAACAAATGTCAGTTGATTTAAAGATTTTTAGTTTGTTTTTTTTACTCTCTTTTTTTTTTTTTTTTGTTTCTATTTTTGTTCGCTAAATACCTGTTAATTACCAGGCACTAACAACAATAAAATTGCTATTGTTTTTAAAAAGAAAAACTTTATTAACTAAGAAAAATGTTAAATCATTGACTAAGGCATTGTTGTTGTTGTTGTTGTTGTTGTTGTTGTTTGTTAAATAATACTTTTGAAAAGATTTTTCGGAAAACTACAAAAGAACAACGAAAAAAAAAGAGAATAATGGTCAGTGAAGAACGATTTAATAAGCGCTCTACACCTTGAGAAGAATCTACACCAGCAGCCACGATTAGAACAAGAGAATGACAAGCCCATATTATTCGAGAGTACCACGCATAATTTTGAAAAGTACTTCCTACATTAATTTTAAAGGCTAGAATCTATGATCTTTGTTAGCATTGCCATAACAATCGTTTTTCACTTTAATTTCATCCCTCCTTTGTCTACGTAGGATATCACATTCATATCGCAGTCTTGCGAAAATTGGTTGATTCATGCAAACGAGAACTAGAGCATGACAAGCCCATATTATTCGGGAGTACCACGCATAATTTTGAAAAGTGCTTCCTGCTTTGGATGATAATTTTTAAGGCTAGAATCTATGATCTTTGTTAGCATTGACATAACAATCGGTTTTTCACTTTAATTTCATGGAGTATTCCTAATTTCATCCCCCCCATTTTTCCTGTTCTTGAAACATAGACATCAAGTTGCCTTCTACCGACTTGAACCGTCTTCCCTCTCATTTTACTTCTTTCTAATCAATGCCATTGAAACTGATACTGCTTCGTGACTACGTAGGATATCACTTTCATTTCGCAGCCTTACGAAAATTGGTTGATTCATGCATAAAGTTCAGTAGGTGATATCTCCGCAATCTAACTGGCTTATTACACCAGAGGGCAAAATTCAAGTCCTCGGTTAGACATCTAGACATCTCGAATAAAATAAATATTTCTTCGGAGTCTTCCTCTAAGCAAATTTCTGACAAATACTCTCGATAGTAAAGGAAATTCGCATGAAAAGTTTCTTAGAAAATTCTGTCATTCAAAAACGACTTTAAACTGAAGGTCCCGCCACTCATGTGTAAAATTAATACACACACAACATGGGTGGTACGCGATGCTAGATCGTTATGTAAAGAAGTAAGGGTGATATTATGTTGAGTCAAAAAGAAGGCAGAATTTTTACAACCATAAACTAGTGCTACAAGTATAAGGGAGGTCAGGCTGTGTTGGGTAAAGTTATCACAGCTAATCATGTAAGCTTTCTAATTAAAACAAATTATTAGGCCCATAGTGCGATTACATTCTTTTCAGAGAGAGAGAGAGAGTCAGAGAGAGAGAGAGAGAAACACTGATGCCCGCCATTAAAAAGAGTAGTCTGGCAATGTTTTGAATTCTCACACTTGCCACTACTCTCATATAGCTTTTCCGAATGGTTGTGAAGCATTAAACGATAGATTGGTCATTTCACCCTCATTCTAGTCGAAAGTTCGTTTAGTAGAAATCCAGCGGGTTTGGGTCGACTCAACAGGCAATGTTTATTAAGGAACGTTATCGCGTAATAAATGTCCAGTTGATGAATATAAATGAAATGTTTCATTCTCGCCAGATTATGATTTTGAGCGTATCTAGAAAGCGTTAGCCATAAGATTTAATTCACTCAAGAATTTCAGCCTAATCGTGGCTGAGTAAACCTTGGTATATTCTACCATTTCTTTGTGAAATATACAATATTTATGGAGAAGCTTGAACGTCGACATGACATTCGAAGGGACTTTATGGGAAGACAGGCTTCCGGGAGTACTTTACAACTAAACCGCACGTTAATGGCTATGGGGAATGCCACAATTTTCTCACTCAAACGCCTTTGCAGAGTGATGGTAATATTTTAAGTAGTAAATGGTTCCTACATCGTCTACTGAGTTACAACTTCTGTAAAAATCTCGTAGGCACTTCTCGTTAGTAGGTAGAGTCCCTTAAAGACAAGATCGCTTAGTAAATATCTAGCTGAGATAGAAAAGTGAAATATTTCGTTCTACGAATTGATCAGGATATCCTAGTGGTAGGGCAGAAAACCATGAGATAAAATTATTCCGAGTTTCTAAACTAATCACAGGCAAGCAGATCTTCGAATTTTCCGCTTTATGCCGAACCTTTGAACGTTCGAAAGAGACTTCGAGTGTATCCGAAGGGAATTTTTCAGGGTCTACTATGCAGCCAGTTTATGGCCATAGGGAATGATATCCGCAAGATACTATAGTGATCCGTTAAACTATCCAACACAATGAACACACAAACTTCAAGCCATCAGTATACATATCCAGACAATTTAGTAGAGAAACTAGCTTCTCCCTATAATAGCCTTTCTAAGTACCTGCTTTTAAATTTGCAATTTTGCAAAGCTAACATTTTTCAGACGTTCGTTAACACTTTAAATTTAAATGAAACTCCAAAATAATGTTTTTAGTTCAAATAACGGTGATATTTTGAAATCTTCTACACACGGGAACACACCTCTTATAATATAAGATACAAAAACAAAACAAAATTAGAATAAATATGACAACATGCAAATAAATTAATTTATTGAAAAATTTTAAATAAATTAACAACAAATTCTAAATTAAAACATTAAAACATAGACAGCGAAAGAGAAAAAAAAGCCGAACATTAAATAAAAGAAATATTCTTGGATTCTTTTTTTTTTTTTTCTTTGAACACACAAAAGAAATAGAATCGAAAAATTTAACAAGTTTTGATGGGGAGAGCTTTTCATTAAGGAGCCATAAAAATAAACGATTATGCAAAACAGAAGACAAAAAAACAAAACAAAACAAAACAAAACAAAAACAAAATTGAAACAGTAATAGTAACTGAAACAACCTACATTCTGATAGAAGTGAAAAAAAAAACAGCAACAACAACAACAAGAACCACATCAAACAACAACAATGAATAGCTTGTAACATGAGCCAAACATGTGATAATTTTAAAAGAGAATCGCATACACAAAAGCCAAAGAGAGTTAAACTGTTAAGCGTTTATTGTTTGTCGTGTGTGTGGTGAAGTTTTTAAGTGGTAATAAAAACGAAAGACTTAAGACATAAACCTGAGTTTATTTTATTTAAAAATAATACAAACGCTGTTTCATCGCAAACAAAACAAAATGTTTGCTTGTTTGTTTGCCACATACAGTAGGAATAAATCGAATAATAAGCGAACCGACTAACTACTTGTATTTTATTTTCTATTATTATTATAAGCAGCCATGATTATTAATAGCAAACCACTTTACATTTCAATGTGTTACACACAAAAACAAAAGAATTTTGTTATTTCATAAATATTTTCATTTTAAATAATAAAAGAAAACAACATTTTGATTGAAAAACTATAAAGAAAAAAATTAAATTTAATAAAAAAAAACAGCAAACTCTTGCTCTTCTTGGTAATTTAATATTTGAAGTTCAAAGTATCAAGGTCGTCACATCGTATTGCTGCAATGCAATAACTTGTGAACAGAAACAAGCCCATGAAAAAGGCATAAACATTTAACAAACAATTTTTGAATAAAATAATTGAAAATTGTGTCAGGTACTAAAAAGAAACAAAAAAAAGTGATTGTCTTTTGATAATAAATTGAAAATAAAAAAATGTAGAGGCAAATTTAGAGGCCTGTGGATAAATTTGAAAGTAAATTAAACATAAAAATCATTAGAAAGCCATCTCGGTTTTTAAAGCCTCACTTTACTAAAATCATTAAAAAAAATTGACGTCGCAGTAATTTAGAAGGTAGTGTGGTCAGATCAGACATCTCAAATAGATCGAAATTTAAAAAATATTTCTTCGGCCACTTTCTCTCAGCGTGTTTCTGGCAGAGATTTTTGTTATCTTGAAGGCTATTGAAGCAGCAGCTAACTGGCCCACTCCAGATACGGAATCTTATAAGATCTTCTCTGTCAGTCATGCTGCCCTAAGGGCCTTTGTGTTGGTCTGGTGTTAATAACGGCTTGTTCGTGAGTGCAAACAGTCCTTAAGGACCTTTGGACCAGATCGAATCCGTTAATGCTAGGTGTCTGATCATAGCGGAATACTTGGTAATGAAACACAAAATGCTCACGCTAGATTAGGTTCACTTTTTATAGTTGGTCCTGATCCCCCAATCTGCCACCTCTACGGTCCTATTACTGGATGGATAAGGGGGGAACAGCAGAGGAGTTAAGAGAATGGACCGGGATGTTATGTGCCTAGATGTCTAAGGCCTATGTCATAGACCGATAGACTGGCGCAGATAAGGACAGTCTGAGGCCATTTATTAATTTCGTTACAGGGCACTGCGAGATTTGATCGCTGACAAAGATCTGGAACAAATCCTATCCCCCTCGTCCGGCTGGGATTTGGAAACTATCTAACACCTCCTCTACACTAACAGTTCCTCTACAACTGTTGTCCATCCATTACTAGGTTGAGGTTGAATACTCTTGGCAGGGATTTCTTCTATAGTTTGTCAAGAGCCAACATTAAAGCAGAAATACTTTTCCAAATTGTAAAAAGCAGCTTCGAATTCAACAAACCGTGAGTGGTCTAACATACCTAGCTGCCGAATTTCAAAACTGCTATCTCCAGCAGTAGACAGTAAGAAAACCCGTTAACTACTTGAGTTCAACAAGGAAACTCTCTAACACTCTAACAGGACAATTGACAATTTCGCTGAAAACTTGGTCTTCCCCATTACTATTACTGCAGAAAATGTCATGATGTAAAGGAAACGGAATCGGTGCAACATCTTTCATGGATTTCAGAACAGACAACATGGGTTGTTTAGGTGGCAGAACGTTTTAAGATCCTGGGCATGGTTGCGAATGAGCCATTAAGGGAACTAGTCGGTTTCATCCGAAGTGGGGGGTGGTTCAAACTCACCACTAGTAGATCATGGCAATGAGGCTTACCATACACTGGGTAATACAATGGACCTTATGACTATCAAGTGAAATTGCCTGCTAACAGCAAAGTACTCACTAACCTAACCTAACCTAACTAAATACATTTGCAAATAAAATCCGATAAACCACCCACTATATCACGGATTTTCTTACCGTTGTTTGTAAGACAAGCATGCAAGAAAGTCACTGGACTAAGCTTTTTTGTCTCCAATTAATAGAATTTCTAAAAAGAAATTTTCAACGAAAAAAAAACTTTTTCCTATGGCCCTACAATTACAGAAGTTTTACATTTGCCACGGAACTGTGCCCTTAAAAAAAACTTATTTTTTCCGAGAATTATTCAGAAAACTTTTGTGCAAAATAACTCAAATTTATTTACAAAAAAATTTCAAAAATTCCAAAACAAAACACAACTCCGTAGATCTTAAAAAATGTAGGCAAAATGTCTTAGAAACCTGTTGTAGTGCGCAGTGCTCAAATCCAGACTTTACTAGTTAATAAAAGTTCAATATTCCCTTTTTTGCAATCAAATACCAAAAATACAACAACAACAACAACAACAGATAAAAGGAAACAAAACGGGTGGAAAAAAATTACGTGTTTTGGCCATCTTTAGTTTTCAGCCATTATTGCTGTTGTTTTGTCTCTGGATCTTTGAAAACTTGGCAGAGTTTTGGTTTTTTTTTTTCTTGTTTTTCGCAATTCATAGCTTACGATCGAAGAATTTTTGTTTCGTTTTTCTTATGAACCCGCACATCTGTGCTGGTTTTTTTTTTTTTTTTTTTTTTTTTTTTTTTTTTTTTTTTTTTTTTTTTTTTTTTTTTTTTTTGTAGAAACAAAAACACAAGAATGAAGGCAAAGTTAGAAGAAACCATCGTTAGGGCATCGTCATCGTCATGATCTTTCAGCATCATCATCGTCATTATCATCAGAGTATTGTTGTAAGTTTTGGTTTCTTTTTTTTGTAATTTTTTTGTATTTTTTTTTTGCTGTTGTTGTTGTTTTCATTTATTTGAATTTAATTTTTGTTTCGTTTCATTTTGTTATTAAGAAAGAAAGATAAAATTACGCAGATACATACAGACATACATTGTTAGCTTCTTACAATTCATAAGTATGATGACTGACTCTAAAGCAGACTTTACTTTCAACTTTTTTGTTTTCTTCTTTCTGTTTTTTTTTTTTTGTTTTTTATCCATATCAGGAAAACACTCTAAAAATAAGGTAACAAAGTAATGCGTGAACATAAGTTATAGAGTTTCTTAAATTACATTTCTTATTATGCTTTTTTTCCACATGCCAAACCAATAGAAATATATTAAGACTCCAGTTGATATTTTTTTACCAGGGGATTTTTTCTATTTTTCTTCTTCCTCATTTTAAGAAAATACATGAAGAGACAACAATAAAATAATATTTAAAGCTATTAGAACAACAATTGTCTTTCGGTTTTAGGACCTTAATTTTGTTCCTATTCTTTTAAAAGGAAAATTCAGAAAACTAAAGTCATACAGACGTACTCTTGTATTTAATTTAGTTCCACAGAGACCCTTAAAGAGTTTCGAATTTAGTAAGTGAGAGTTTCTGCATTTTTGCAGTAACTTTGTTCTCTTTGAGTATTTCAAACTTTAGACAAAACCAAAGAAAACCACAATTGAGCAAGGCAAAAGCAACATTCGATCGTGTAGATAACAATAAAGCCAACATGCATCCATTAGCCCAGTTTTAGCCTTATAAGCTTGCTTACGAAAGGCTAAAGATTGAGCCCAAGATCAAGGTTTTTCGAGAGTTATAGAAATTAAAGTTTGGCTATCAAGTAAATAATTTAAGAATGCCTGATATTTGAACGTTTTTATTGTAAAAAAAAAAAGAAAATATTGCCCAGGCCTTGAGACCAAATACGGAAGAAATCAATTTTAAATGCTGTGTTCTAAAGCAAAGCATACTCCTTAATTCCTTACACGTTGCAACCCTTTAGTCAGAATTACAACCTAGTCTCTCAAACCACCCATATTGTGCGTGATAACGTTATACATTAGTGGCGGGCTTTACAGCTTAACTTCGACTCCGAGCGAAAGATTTTTTAAGAAACTTTTCTTGTAAATTTTATTTCATCGAAGAATTAAAAGAGCTCCCTTGCAAGATTTGACCAGAGCAACATCAAAACACTGGACCTCTATTTTACCATCGTAAAATTCTTAAACTGGAAAGTGCTATCTATCCTCCAGTTTTCAAAGAAACAAAATTGATCAAGCTTACAAGACATGGACTAAGTCTAACCTATAATTTGGGAAACTTCTGCATTCTCCAATTCATTTAACTATCCAGTGCCTGTAGTTATGCCCGCTAGAAGTTCATTCGATTATTTTCATTGACAGGAAGATCTAGAGAATTTTTAAATGTACAGCAAGTGATAATGTTTGTCTCTCTGAGTTCCATTTATCTCAACGCCAACTCAGTTATGACGTTTGACGGTGTATAGCCACGTTGTATATCCACGTGCAGCCCCTGCGCTCACCAACTTCTTCGATTAGTTTGAAGGAATTCGGTCAGTACAGTCACTGCGCTTAGCTGTGGCGTCAACGGGCCGCTATGTGTGCTCCAGTGAGCTTTGGTAATCAAAGCCACTACATTAACCTATCTACCTACCTACATACGAATTCCCACTAGCGCACTCTACATAACATCGAATAACTGAATAATTTGGAATCCCCATCACTTTAGTAGGATTTTGCCCAAGCTTAGCAATTGAAAAGATACTTTGTTTTACTTTGTTTTGCATTTATCGGTACGATACTATCCTAGTCTATAACGATAACTTAAAATTCGATACACCCGGTGAAACAAGGTGCAAACGTCCACTTGAAAAACACTGCAGTGTGATCGAAAGGTCGAATGATTAAAATCAATACCCGACCCCTCTAGCCATTAGTAAAGATAATTGATCGTGTCGTCCCTTTCATTTTGATTTGTTTGTTTTGAAAGATTTCCCATTAGCGTAGGTTAGGTTTATCACAAGCTTGGTTGTCATTTCGTTTTTTTTTTAACTTTCAAGCGCGATTGATGGTGGCGATCGTACCACTAAAAAAACTGGCCGGTTTTTTTTTGGAAATCGGTGTGGTTTAGGCCCACCACTCACTGGTCATGACAAAAGGCGCTTACCTCAGACTGGGTAACACAATGGCCATATGGGCAACCTAGTGAACTTGTCTGTGAACGGCAAGCTGTCCACTAATCTAACCTATCATCTGGGAGTTATATTTGACTTCAAGTTGTCAGGAAGACTGAATATTCAGGACAACGCTCACCACGGAAATTCTATAGGTAAGGACCTTGGTATGGGGCCTTAGACCGAGCATAATAAACATAATTTACAGCTTGATTGCACGTTATGGTGGAAAGCATAGAAGCCAAGGGTCAATAGCAATACTCTTTCCAAAGAATAAAGGTTTGTACCTCTATTGGCATCCAAAGCACCAGTAGCTAGATCTCATTCTTCACTTACTTCCGATTAAGGAGAATGAAGTCTAGTGAACTCCTGAGGGGTAGATCATTCGACAGTAGGAATAACGGATTAAATGGCCAAAAATAAGTTAACTTCTGTGATCTACGGAATGTGACAATTCCTGATAGGAGATTCTGAATAGGTTCGGACGGGTCAAAAACTACTCTGAAAAAATGTACCGAACAGTTCAAGATTTACAAGTTGGCAACACTAATGGTTTTGAGAGAACATATTTTAAGGTCACATCTGGTCTGGAAGCGTAAAAGGTTGCTGAACGACCTTATATCATATTATCAGACAAAATTATGTTGGCCATTGAATTATCTAGTCATTGCAACTTTATTGACAACTAAGTTATCGATAAATTTGGAAGCTACAACAGAGGAGAAAGTGATGAGACTTCTTTTTTAAAATTCTTGAGAAAAAGTTCAACCATCTATGGGAATATAGGGTTGAAACTAATGCTAAACATGAGTAGGCGGGAGATGAGAGCTATTATCAAAGAACGTATAGGTCAAGACCGATTTCGATATAGGATCAGTTGTACAGATATGTAGACAGAGATGGCTAAGTAGTCGATTTGTTACGGTACTAACTAGCAGCCTGAGGATGTAAATTAAGAGAACGTAATAGGGTTCGTAAACGCGATTGACTTGCTTGAGAATATCTTTAAAAATTTTTTATGGCTGCCATGATGGTTAATTGTGTTTTTTGTTTTTGTTCTCTTCCTGTTTCTTAATTCGTTTGTACTGGTAAATAAATAATTGAAAATTAAATATCGAACTAGAGACATATTATCATTTTTTCTTGTTTCTTTTTCTGCTGTTGTTTAGAGGCATTGTCTTTAAACTGCTACAAAAATCCAGAAGACATTTTTTTAACAACCCATTTAGCAGAAAATTTTAATGGAAATTTCTGTTTGTTGTAAAAATGTTTTTTGTTGTTGTTGGTCGAATGCAAAATTCATAAGATAAAAAATTCCGAAAAAAATGTTTTTTTTTTCTTCTTGTGTTTCATATAAAGATTCCAAATGAATGGCCGGGAGGGAGTCGTTTAAGAGAAGCTAAAATGGATTTTGAAAAATAAATATTGATTGTGTATGAAGAGAAATACATTTTTTTCGACTATTGTATCCGTCAAGACTTTTGTT
This sequence comes from Sarcophaga bullata, assembly GCA_005959815.1. Lineage (NCBI taxonomy): Eukaryota > Metazoa > Arthropoda > Insecta > Diptera > Sarcophagidae > Sarcophaga > Sarcophaga bullata. Next base: position 19,052 of record QOCX01002765.1, read on the forward strand.
AGTTATTCAATACACACATTTTAACAGATTTATGGTGTTACTCAAGACATTTTATAGATACAAAAAAACAAAAACAAAACAAAAAAAACAACAACAACAACATCAACTATAAAGTGGAAAAAAATTGTTTTTTTTTTTTATTTTATTTTGCCACTCCATTAAATCAGTGAATGTATGAACCTGGTTTCTGTTTTTTTATTGCCTCCAGGCTTATATTATCGATTGGCAGTTTACATGCCTTTGATTTCAAAAATGACTACGAAATGGCTAGGCTTGTTAGGCAGGGCTGGCCTTGGCCTGGCCTAATGCTGGCAGCCTCACTGGTTAAATTGATGGTATCTTTCTGCAGGTTAAATTGTGTGTCCGAACTATTTTTTTTTTTTTTTTTGTTATTTTATTTATTATGAAAGTTTTATTATTAATGAAAGAAAAGTTGTTAAACTGTATATGTATCTCATTTAATAGTAGAGGGAATTTATAAAAATGGATATATTAATAATGTTGCTTTTATTGTTAAAGTGTGTTATGATTCTTGTTGATTAGAAATTGCAAAAGATTATAGAATTTTTGACTTTCTTTTTGGAATCTCATTTATAATTGTCTTGCTAAAGTGTTAAATTTCCTTATATTTTCAAACCAATCACCTATTTGGGTCATTGATTTGTAAACGCTAAAATTAAAACGAATTTAAAGGCTATTAAAAGTAATAATGATTCGATAACATCAGCTTCTTACCTACTTTCTTAGTTAATTGCTAATTACCACTTCATTTTTTAGTTAGGATTACAACCTAGCTTGTTACACCACCCATGTAGTGTGTGCTAATTTTATCCACGAGTGATGGAATCTGCAGTTAAAAATCGCTTCGCGGCAGAAGAACTCACCGAAGAAATATAATTCATATTTCGTTTTCTCAGATATGTCTGACTGGGGGGTTTGAATCACGGCTTAACGTCTACTAAGCCAACACACTACCTACTAAACTGTAGCAGCTACGGCTAACGACACAAGAACAAAATTACGAGAATAGGAGTACACGAATGTCACAGTACAATAACAACAACAATTGAAATATTATGTTCCTTTGGCTTTCAAAATTAAATTTAAATAAAACACACACTTAAAGCTTTGATTTGATGATTTATTTCCGAAATACAAATTGATTTTAAGTGATCGAACGCCTCTGTATTCTTTCCTACAGACGATCCTTTTGAGATAGTTTTCTATCACTTTCTTACACATTATGTTGGTGATAGTTTCACGAATGTTTTTCAAAAGCTCCACTGGTAGGAAATTATCCGCGAAATCGGTTATTTTGTGAGGTTGGTGTTATCGTCTTCAATT
>QOCX01002766.1:0-20394 GCA_005959815.1 Sarcophaga bullata
TACATGTACAATAATATTAATATTTACTATATTGTATTACGTTACGTTTTTAATTAAAAAATATTCCATGCTGCTGTTTGAATACATGTTACGCTATCGCAGTTGCAGTGAACTAATAGGGTTTAAACTGGGATTCGTAACATGTTCAAATTACATTTTACGCGCTTGGAGGATAGTTTCTTAACTATCTTCTATGAAAATAAAAAGGACAAAAATGAAGGGATATTTAAGGATTCATTGTTTACCGCCATATATGCTATGTAATCCGTTCTGAAGGAGGTGTTTAATTATAAGTGAGGGCTAAGGTTATAAGAGTTAACTGTAATTATTAGGTACAGGCTAGGCACAAGTAATTTAAGCGCATGCTTATCTTACGTGGAGGTATCGTGATCGCACCGCGATTGTGCGATTTGACTCTGGTAGAGTTATTCTTGAAGGTTTTCTTCAGTCGTAGGCGTATACGAATAAGACACAAATCATCGATGTCCTTAAAGCCAATGTAACCCACGTCCATCGAACAAAATCTGCCTGGTTTTTGAGCCAGAGTCATGGAAAATTGTACATTTTGGATGCACTTCAAATGAACGATGTTATATTCCACTTGAAGTCGCCATAGACTAGTACGCAGTATGTTGAGGCCACGGTTCAAACCCTAGGTCAGAACAAAACGAAATATGAAAAAAATATTTCTTAGGCGATTTCCTCTCAGCAGATTTCTGGTAAAAACTCTGAGAGTAAATAGAAAATTGCCATGAAAAGAAAAAAATTTGTCTTTCGGAAGCGACTTTAAAACAGCAGATCCCGCTACTCATATATAAAATTTACACACACAACATTAGTGGTGTGAGAAGTCAGCTTGGTGGATCCTGACTAAAGACTGTAAATGGAACAATTTATGTATGTATATGGCATCAATAAGATCTTTCTACACACTTTTTGCGCTTAAAGATAGGAAGCTCTTTAATTGTCGACTCGACGCATTTTTCAGCACTTTCCGGAAAATTCTTTTATTTGGTCCAAACTTTTAGGGAAAACAAGCTATCAATTTGAATGAATTTGAATTTTCAGATGAAACAGGTGCTGAATTTGATTTAAAAAAATCATATCCATTAATCAACCTAGTTTGGCCTCACAAATTTTTAATGCAAAAATTTTTAGTAATATAGGATGAATCTAAGGAAGATAAGGAAAGGTTAATCCCTTAGTCTGTATAGCAATGCTGAACATTGATTTCAGAATAATTATTATTGCACAAATCACGGCTTTATAGTCGCCTTAGCCTGGTTCAAAACATATTTTTCCCTCTTTTTTTTTTCTTCTTTTGATGCCACAATTAATTCATAATTTAATTGCCTTAAGGTCAACAGCACAGGTAAAAATACAAAAAAAATAAAATAAAAAAAATTATAATAATAAAATATTCAAAAACAACAAAAAGCAACAAAAAAGACAATTAATTTATTTTTAACCTTTCGACTATGTGAGCTCATTCCCAGATGTAAATGATGGTGAAATTAAAAGTTGTTTTAATAAAAAAAAAATTAAAATATTTTTCAACTTTTGTTGTTGTTGTTTTTTGGTTGTAATTTTATTTTATTCATTAATTGCTTATTCTGCAACAAAAAAAAAGTTTTTTTTTTAAATTGATGGGAATTTCAATTAAAAAAAATTTATTTACTGCGTGAGTTAAAAATTATTTAAAATAGAAAATTTAGATTTATTGTGGGGGGGAAATTGTAGTTTGAGGAATAAGAGAGATTTTAAAAAAAATCATTACGCCGTAGGTGGGGGTTATTTTGGGGCGAGAAAAAAAAAAAAAAAAAAAAAAAAAAAAAAAAAAAAAAAAAAAAAAATTCATAATTCGAGGTATGAGAAAGATTTTTCCAAATTTAATTTATTTCCGAAAATTTATTTGCTCTTGTGTGACTGGTTGTTAGTAAAATAAAACATACTTTCACAATCCTTAGGACTCTAAAACCTCAGGGTCCTTCAACTTATTCCAAAACCAAGCACCGAACAATAAAACAAATTCTCGGTCTTATCCTCAACAAGATACTACATAAAGATTTTCATTCGTTTACCTATTTTAACGTATTCGTTTACCGTTATTCGTTTTACCGTTGCCAAGCATTTGTCACAACAGATTCCTAACTAGAGGTAAATGTAGGAATATTGGGAGGCTACAAACTCTTTTAAAATACAGTCTTATTTTGTGGTACAAAGGATAGTAGAACCAGGATACAAGGATACATACGACAGTGATCAGGTCCCAAAATGGAATCACTCGGAAACCATCCGGGAAAGTGGAGGGGAGAATACTATTGCAAGAGAGTCTACGCAATTTGAAAATATGATTAGTTCAGTTTAGACGAAGGAAGTACAAAAAAAGTTTTGACAGAGCAATACTGTCAAGTAATCTCACTCACATGAGATTTAATTCAAAAATAGGTATGGAACTGTCTAGGCAACCTAATTCAGATAGGCTAAAGAAAACAGGATCGTATTCTGCTGGAATCACACATTGTGTTGGAATTAAATCATGCAGGAATAAGTTGAACTGTGTCTGCGGTGTTGCAGGAATCAAGAAATTTAGAAATTTTAAATTCTTTGATTCAATTTGTTTTACGTGGGCACAATCCATTAAAAAGTATCAATGACTTCAAAAACTTTTTAAAATTTCGAAGCAAAACTTATGTGCCAAATACTTGGGTTCTATCTTGATGTTGTTCAAGAAAAAAAGACGGAAAATAGAATGTCTTTGGCCCTTGTTCTTCCTCAAGGAAATCAAAGAAACAAGGTTTGTTATCTTTATTTCTATTTAAAATAAAATTTTTAAACAAATATCCAAGAATAGAAAATAAAATTAAAAAGAAGATGAAAAACTTTTTCTCTTATTATCACACTGAAGTTGAAAAATAGTTGTGGTTTACGGGCATACTTATCTCATCTCCAGAACAAGGAATTGAATTGGAACGTACAATAAAAGAAATTTTGCTTTAAGGTAAGTACGACGTCGATTATACCCTACAGGGTAAGGTTTTTGGAAACAAATTAATTGTTATTGCCTGTAAAACAGTTACAAGCCGATCGACTCTGTTTATGATTTTGGAATTGCGCACTAGGACGTTGTTCTTTGTATAATAGGAGTTGTACAATAGTAGAAGTTGTACAATAGTTGTTGCTTTAGTCAGATTACGACCTAGCTGCTCACAATTCTGATGTTGTGTGAGTTAGTTTTTATACATGTTTGGCGGGACATACACTTTAAAGCCGATTCCGACCGACATATTTTTGAAAAACTTTTCATGTCAATTTTTTATTGAACCTCAGAGTTTTTCCCAGAAATCTGCTGAGAGGAAGTCGGCGAAGAAATATTAAGAAATATTTGATGTCTGACCTAGGGTTTGAACCCTGGCCTGACGTCTAATAAGCCAACACACTATCTACTAGTCTATGGAGGCTTTAATTGATTTCATCTTTCGATGGTATAGACTGGCGGTAAGATGGCTAAGGTGTTATTGTTATGGTGTGGATATTACAGATATAGTTACAGGATCTTTCAAGACTTAAGCAAGAGTCTACGACTTTCTACGAGAAGCAAGAACACCAAGCATTTTTGGTTAGGTTGGCGGGTAGCTTACCGTTCACAGACAAGTTTACTCAGTGGCCGTGTGACCGTTGTGGTACCCATACCATAAAACCAATAAGCAAAAAGTATGTATGTAAACAATGCCCTTTTTTTAGCTCCTTACGACTTTCTTTTATACAAAGAAAACATCACTTTCAGTTAAAATTCAAAGCAAAACACCATTTGCAACGGATACCCCAAAACGTCAAATGGGGAAAAAAATCAGTCAATAGTGACGAAACCAAAATATTTATTTTTGATTGAAGTTCGCATAGCAAAAACATCAGAAATTAATACAAATATTGGAACACCACCAGGGAACAAGCAGCAGCACATGAACAACATGAACAAAAACCGTAACGTCATCAACATTGGCCAGCAATGATGAGCCAAATTGTTGGCAATTGTGTCGGTACCTTTTGGTACATGAATTTTGGTAATTTATTTTTGTTGTTGTTGTTGTTGTTGTTGTTATTATTTTTAGTTGGAATCTGAATTTTTTTCAAGTTATTCCATACCCAGGCCCCCTTTTGTTTATTGACACGTTTGTTTTTCGTGACATTTTACCATAAAATATTATTAAACATTGTCGATCCTGGTAAAATAAAAATACATGAACGAACGTAAATTACGGTCTCTTTTTTCCTGAAACCAATTTTTGTTTTACGTTCTTTTTTCTTCTTTTTTGTTTGTTTTATTTTTTTTTTTGGGGGGGGGGGCTTTATTTTGATGAAAATAGAAACAATTTGCCAAAATATGCGGAACAGGATATGGCAAACAGAAACATACACAGCCATATAAATGCACACACATACACACACACACACACTGTCAAAGAGATATTTATTGTATATGCATACATACATACAGTTACACACATGTGTGTGCGGATGGACTTTCTTTTTTTTTTTATGAGATTCACAATTGCATTGAATGTGACAAAATTGAAAGACCGGAATAAAAAGAAAAACGGGGGACACTTTTTTGTTTGCAAAGAAAAATAAAAAGAGGAAAACTTGCAGGACGAATTTTTATACGAGCATATATCCCTTAAAAGGTCATAAAATGTACGCATAAATAGTAACAAATTGTAGATTTTTTAACAATCAATTGTGAACGAACGTTTCGTTTTGTATGGGATATTGTTTTATACCCTACACTGGCATAAAGGGCAAAAGGACTCAAAAAATCTCAGAACAGGCATACATTCGATGTGGTCATGCAACTGCCTTAAGGGACTGTGTTAGGTTAAGTATCGTCTACCTATATAAGAACACGTCAGTTTCCTCGTTAAATTAAAAGGTGACAATATCCACATGCTCCAGTCTAAGCCAACCAGACAATTTCTACAGAAATGTTAAGAATGACGTTCTAATATACTCGCACGAGTATGCACGGAGTGGTGAACAGCGACATATTATGTGACAGACAGTTTCTTTCTTCTTCTCTGACATGCATGAGTGGTGAACAGTGACACATTAAGTGACAGATGGTTTCATTCTTCTTCTCTGAGTAGCAACTTTTACAACAAATACGCAATGTGGCGTCTCGCTGACGTGTATACGTTTCTATTAGGCAGTGTCCAGTGAGGATAGAGGCCCACAGAATAAATATTAGGTATTGGGAGAAAACTGAGATGTTTTGTCTTCTCAGGATCAAGATGCGGTTAGCTCAACCAAGCGTTTGTACTGGCTCTCTCTTGAACTCAGTAAGTAATAGCTAGGGTGTGAAATTTCTTATGACTTCGAGGTTAATCGTGGCTAAGGTGACTTTAGTGGGCAAAATTCATACACATTGTGGCCGGTAAGTCGGGAAGACAATTTCCGGGTTTGTCATGGACAATTTCAGACGACATTATGACGTGTGGCATCTTAGCTATCTACACCTCGTTTTTCATTCGATATTCTCGGAAATTCGGAGAAGAATCCTCCAACAATCTATGCTGTGGATACCAGTATCTGCACGGGACTCATTTAGTACCAACTCTTGTCTGCTTCTCCTTGGCCGTAGTCTAGTAAGTAGTGTGTTGGCTTATTAGACGCAAGACCGTGGTTCAAATCCTAGCTCAGATATCTCGAAAAAAGAGAAAATATGAGTTTGTAATCAAAGATAAAAGGTATTTAACTGTCCAGGAGGGTATTGGAGTAATGATTATCAACGTTTCACATTTTCTTTAAGCAGCACAAGCTTGCTTTTCTGTGATTTTAATGAGGTTCTTTCTTTGTTAGATTAGTTTGGGGTACACTCAAGCCTCTGAAATTTTGAAATTCTACCGGTGAATTTACCGGTATTATTTCATTTAAATTTGTTAATTCATTAGATAGGAAAAAACGGTTCACAATAAAAAGAAAAGACTCATTTTCCCCATTTGATTTTTAAAACTTTTTTGTTTTGCATTTGAAAATGTTTTTTTTTTGTGTTGAACACTATGGCGTTAAACTGCTTACACTCTCGCTTATCATGACTGGTCTTGAGAGTAAATTGTATCGTCATTACTACTAACATTTCAATTGAAGCAATTCAAACAGATTTTCAAAACATTTAAGAAGAACTCCAACATCTTTTCATCTGTCCATTTACAGTTTCATTTGAAGGAAAGATAAACTCAGCTTGACTTTAATTAACTTTACCATTGGAAAACATTTAGAATGTCTTTTCAAAATATTGTTTTTTGTCTTAGCTGAGCTGAATGACTACTCTGACTACTCTACGGACTGCTCTCCTGGCTTACCCTGACTGCCTTCTTAAATGTTTTTTTTTCTTTTTTTGGAGAAAAACTTCTTCCAGATTTCGGGTCTTTTGTTTTATTTCGTGTTGTCTCTCTCTCTCTCTCTCTCTCTCTCTCTATTTAATGATATTGTTGTCGGTCTTAGAAAGAAGATAAAACTGAGATTAAAATTAAATACAGGTAAACAACAAATGAATACTCGTACATAAGAATAATGCAGATACACTGAGAAAAATTGTGGCACTCAAATTATTTGTTAATTCAGATATGTTGTATTTAGGCGCTAGGCTCTAGGCTCTCTAGATGTTAGAAAAACAGTCTTAATTATTGCTTCAAAATAAATTTTAAAGCCATTTTCCATTTTCATTTCATTTCTTTTAGTGTATTTGTAAGGAATTGTTTTCTTTATACTATACGTTGCTGGTATATCTCTATCTATCTGTCTGTCTGTCTGTCTATATTAGCTGTAGTAATTTAAAGTTTTAAACACAAACAACAACAACTACAATAACAAAATAATACTTAAAATCTGTGAACGTGAAACAATATAATTTTGGTTACTTTTGCCAAAAAAAAAAAAGAAGGAAAAAATTTTCAGTAAAAAATTCATTTTAAACTGGAAGTTGGTGGATAACTTAAACAAAAAGTGTTTGTATATGTAATTAAAGCTTCTTCTTCTTCTTATGGACATAGATTATATAAAAAGTCAAGTATTGTTTACAATACACTTGAAGATTGAAAAGAATTGACAAGAGATTCAAACGAACGGAAAAAGAATTTTTTTTTTCATTTTCTTAGAAATTCGTTGGTTTTTTTTTTAAATTTCATCAATAGAGCTGCCAACTGGCGTTGTCTAGGAGTAAAAATCGTTAGTGAAATTTTATTAGCTTGCTGTATTGGTTGTAGTGCTGAGGAAACTCTTTCCCAACTTCCACTCTTTTACCAGATGAAACTGCAGCAGATGCCTATGTGAACTTACATTGGGAAGACAGAAATTGAAAGTAGTAGGTTTGCGTAAACATGGCATAAGATATGACAAATAAATCTGGCACTTGAGCTTACAAAAGAGGAAGATAACATCCCTTCTCACAAAAGCGCAAAGCAAAGGCTTTAAACGCCATCATCTTTAATTTTTTTCTCAATTACGGGTCTATTTGGGAAGCCAAAGGAATTTTCAGGTTGACTACATGGTTCCATACAATTTTCCTAGTAGGAAATTTGATTTTAGAATTCCTACTAAGGAGTTCCCCTACCCCCTGAAGATAGTGTAAGCTGTGGTATATAAAGATTCTGATATTACCCTCGCGGACAGACTGACTTCAGTATTTTTACAGGCGAAGGTCATGAGCAAAATAAAAGCGGGGGAAAGCTTGTTCGATAATGGGATTTTCCCTACAAATTTGTTGTTTGTTGTTTGTACTCGGACAGCCAGGCTACGAACAACTTCCACACTATCGACACCTCAAACGTAAGATGGGGATTTCTCAGGGCAAAGGTAAGTTTCATATGCGTTCTAGGATATTGAAATGTAACATCTGACACTAGTGGGACTTCCCCTTACCAAAGAGCATAAATAAATGCGACTTTAAAAAGAAACATCTCTATCAAAAGAAGCCTGGTTTTTTAATAGCAAGTTAGTAAGCTTTGTTTTCAAGCTTCCAGTCGTTGAATATATTTAAAGACAGGTGGTGTTCTGGCATGTCTCGCATTGGATTGAGTTGTTTTGTGGGATAATGCTATGAATGATGTTTTGGGCCCTTTTAACTTCTCCACTTTAAGTTGTGCACTGGAAAATAATCATTCCAACATTGAGGTAGTATTGCACGCAAAGAGAATCAATATTCTGGGCTTCTGAGACTACTGGATAGAATCCAAAGACTAGTCTGCATCGAATTCCTTAATACGAAGCTGCAAATCGACATGTTTATCCTTGCCACGGCAGTTTGTAGCACAGTAAGACTGATAACCTTAGGAGTAGTGATTCCCTTCGATTACTAAACTCTAGATTTGGAATTTATTAATCAATTTAGGATTAGAAAGAAGCCTTTTGCAGGTAAAAAATGGTAAAATTGACACTTTATGTGTCGTGTTTTGGAAGAAAAGGCGATGGTTCTTGGCACATAATATTTAATGTGCTCAATAGGGACCTTACTCGCCCAGGAAGGTCCACTACCTAACCTAGAGCCCTATACACCACAAAATGTCCTCTTATGTTTCTGAATGCCTATATAATAAGGCGTTTTCACTTGTCTAACAACAATACATAAATTTATGCATACAAATTATCATAATAGAGGCCTATTTACTACAAATATTTATAATAAGTTTTCATATAAGAATTCATAACTGAAATTACTTACCAGAATTATTATTTTTTTCCAGATATCTGCTCCCTATTTTGCTAAACATCTCTTGCTTTTCGCCTCTTAATCAATATCATAAAGTCAGCCAATATGTTTCCTGCAAGAAAAAAACAAGAAGAAGAAAAAGTAGAAGAATATCAAATTCCTTATTGGTATAATGATGAAGCAAAAGAAACAACAAAAAAAAAAAAAGAAAAACAAAAACGATGAGGAAGAAAAACTTGCACTGATTTAGTCAAACTTTACTGGCAGTCTTTTACGTTTTTTTTTTTGTTTTTTTTTTGCTTTTTTCGAACAAAAACATTTACAGTCTGTTTCATATCTGCGGGCTTATTTATTTTGCAATTTTACGATAATGGAATTTGAAAGTAAAAACAGTAACAACAACAGCAACAACACTGTACAAAAACTACAATCTACGTACTACAGAGAGAAACTAAAGAATAAAAGAAACCAAAAAAAAAAAGTAAAAGTAACAGCTTGTTGCATGCTAACGTTTGTTGCTTAAAGCAGAGAAGAAGCAACAGCGGGCGCCAACATCAATGAACGAGACAACACAGTCCTTTACGAATACTACCAACAACAATAACGGCATTACGGTTGGCTCTATTTAAATTATTTCTTTTTTATATCCTGAATTTCCTTAATATCCTGTAACATACTCGTTGTTGTAGCTATCATTATTGTTATTGTTGTGGTTGTTGTTGTTGATTTATTTATTTGTAGTCACGCACAGAATTTTAAAAATTATGCTGCTCTAAAACTCTATTAAATAAAATAAAAAATAAGAACAATACAACAAACACAATACAAAGCCACAACAACAACGACAAAAAAAATTATAAATAGTTTGAAAAAATATGGTTGAAGCGTTAAATGAAGGCAAACTTTATCTTTATGGGGTACCAAGAACATTTTTTATGTAGAATGGGTAGTAAAAAGAATCCATGACTGTAATAAAAACAACTCAACTTATTAAATTATTAAAAACTTAGTTTAAAGTTCAAGGTCTCAATTCCAGTATACTTTACTGGCTTCGGTATCACGTGGCCATCAATAAACTGTTTTGTATTTGCTGCCTGCTTAACGCTTCTACTTTTAGTACTGTTAAGCCAGTATCAGTATTATGCAGTCATCTTCATATTCCTTGTTCCACAATACCATCAAGATCGACAGCAATTGACTCGATGTTAGCGAGAGTAAAGCATCGTGCAGCGTATTCCACAAAGTTGCTACAACCAGCCTCCATTCCGCACTGCAATCGACTCGATGTCAGAGAGAGTAAACCATCGTGCATTGCATTCCTCAAAGTTGCTGCAACCAGAATTCACTTCACCACGCCCAAATTAAATACTTTTCTGACACCCAATCTGATTACTGCGTAGAATTTTATACTGGGAGTTGCAGCAGTTAAATTGGTAGTGTGTTTAGGCATATTAGACAAGACCCTGCGGTTCAAATCGCAATCGATCGAAACGAAATATGAAATAATAATTCTTTCACCGGCTTTTTTCTCAACCTAAAAATTTCTTTTTCTGCAAAAGTCTGAGCGTAAATTGAAGTGCCATGAAAAGTTTCTCAAATCTGTCATGCTGCCACTCATAAATAAAACTGAGACACACAACATATACGGTGTGAGAAACTAGGTTGTAATCCGAACTAAAGTGTTGTAATGACCAATTAAGTGACCATCCCTGGAAATATCCTTGGCTATCGTTGTCACCGGCCTAATAGCGTCTACCTTAGGTTTTACTTAGCAAAACTCCAATTGCGTTACGGCGAGACTATTCTAACCTAAAAAATCTTCCTATAACCTGCTACATGTTATTCGCTTAAACATTTTACCATCTGTTTCGAGAATTCACAGTGGCCTGTATGATATCGACTGCCTACGAGACTTAAAAAGCAGCGCTGCAACTGCTTTCTCCCAGGAAAAACTTCTTCTAACAGGAGACATTTGAACCTATTTGACCTTAATTCGATAGGTTAGTAAGTAGTACGTTAGTCAGATTGACAATAATGGATTCGATTTTCATATGATCGAGCATTTACAGTGGTCTGTATAATGTAAGCTTAATGCCAGTCTTAAGAAGTAGCGCTGCAACTGCTTCCTCAGGAAAAACCTTTTTCTATCAGATGATATCCATAAAAACCTATTTGGCCGCACTTTGGCAGGTTAATGAGTAGTACGTTTTGAATGTAGTGATGAGTAAACTTGCTCATTGAATACAACACTTTCCTTACAGATCCTACCTGATCTTTCTGGAATGTTAGTTTTGATCTTTTTCTCTATGACAGTCTAGCTTTTTTGTATCAATTATTTTAAGGGAATACTTTGATTTCAAATCACAACAGTCACGGCACCTGGTCACCTCTGTTAAGCAATTTTTTCATAAATCTTTATTAATAGCCTGCCTAGTCCATTTGCATTTCTTTCTTTTTTAAATGAAACGAAATATCTGTTCTTCCTTTCATGTAAATAGGCCTCTAATTATGAAATGTTGTTCGCTCATTAGGTTGTTCTTTAATGTTAGCTTCACTTCATATTAAAACTAAACCTCAACTAAAACTGAAGCTCTATTTTCATCTCTTTCTGCATCTCTTTCTTACACACACTATTTTCATTTTATAGAAGCAAAAAAAAAAAGAATAGAAAATCTTAAATTTCATTTCTATTTATTCTTTCCTTCCGTCCTTCCTTCCTGTCGACGATGAGCGTTTGCAATAAACGAAAAGAAAAAACAAGTAAAAGATGACTACAACAGCAGCTGTATCTGTACCTGTACTAGCACCACACCACCTACACACTACATATAACAACTACAATAACAAAACAGCAGCATCATCAACATCATAATTTATGGCTCTTCCGCGCATCGAAAGTTCCTGGAAATTCGCTTTTGTGGCTGCACTGTAACAAATGAGAAACTATAAAAAGAATTACCTGTGAGTGTATGAGTGTGTCTGTGTATGTATATGTGTGTGTGTGTGTTTTAAGGAAAAATCCTAAAGGAATGTATATATGCATGTACGTATGTATGTATGTGAGTTTTTATAAACTGGTGTGAGCTTGGAAAAAATTATGCGTGGAGTACGCTGTTTGTGTCTTGTGAACTCCTGAGTATGTATGCAATTTAGTTGATTTTTATGAAATTTCTCATACTCTCTCTCTCTGTCTCTCACCCATGTTTTTCTTGTATTCGTAGTTGTGGCTGTGTTTATAATCATAACGCATGTTTGCTATATCCGGTTATAGTATTTCAAATTAAACTGCATTCAAAGCGTACATGAGATGAGCAAGGAATTGTTGTAAAAATATGTTGAAAATCAAAAAAAAAAAAAAAACAAAAAAAACACGGGCACCTCTAATGCATTCACGCCGTATGCAAATTAGATTATGAATATGGTTATGACGTTGCGATAAGTAGTAAAGCTGTTAAAATGCCAAGAGATGCTGCTATAAATCCCCAAGAGAATTTCAAATTAATACACACAGTAATTGAATTATTTCATGTCAAGGGCCTTTGAATTTTTTTCTTTTATTATTTTCAACGATAATAAAATAAAAGTGAAGGTCTATTAAGGAGGTTAATGCATGAATTTAAAATAATTCTCTAATAGGTTAAGCACAGAGAAAAAAGTATCATGTAGATTGTAAAGCTGAAGTTTTTGATAAGAAAGCTTAAAAAGGTCAAAGGAAATAAAAATTCACTCTAGATGCCAAGTGTTGAAGCAAAATGAACGAAACGAATAAAATTAAATAAGACAAACAGACAACAACATAATACACATATCGTACGGTACATAGAATTACACAAACAAATACTCAAGAAATTATATGAGAAAACAAATATTATGAATCCAACAATGGGAAGATAGTAAAAGGAAGATTACAACTAGAACGAAGAACGAATGTCCCAGGCGGTCAGTGATGAGACCTGAGTCTTTAATTAATAACAGAGAATTGTTTTAAATACTTCCTTAAGACACTGCCCACAATATTGTAATCCATTAAAAAGTGACACAAATTGTTTTAGCTTAAGAATCTGAAGATATTTGTCTACAATCAGAGGCCCAGTTTGAACTTTTTAGTTCGGGGTGATGATATTTTAGAAAGAGCCTTCATCTAAGTCTAATTACCAACTGTGACGAATATATAACAACGAAATAAGACAAGTAGATCCAGATAGGTTTGTAGACGTATATAAGCATAGTGGCTAATGCAGAAACACTCGGGTGACTTACTGTGTTCACTCTAGAAAAAAAGAAAGAAGTTAAAGAAACGGAATGGAGGCAGTGAAAGAAAAACGAGAAAACAAAATAGAGAACTGATCTACGGGAGTATAATCGCTCACCCAGTCCCAATCCCTAAAAAAAAGTCAGAAGAGCCTAAATATCTGTACTTAAAAAATAGTTTAAATCTTCCAAAAAAGTCGGAATACTAAACATCCTTCTATAAAGAGCCGAATACTCACAAATGATACTCTATCGTCTTATATCTGCATTCTGTGGCCCTTGTAGACAACACACTAAGAGTGAACTTTATAAGTTCTCAAAGCGTTGACAGTAATCTTTGGTGGATATAGTCCAACTGTGTAGAAAAATCAATGGTATCAGTATTGCCAGATTTTTGAGCGTAACTTTAAGACATAAGCAATATAATATGTTAGAGCCGTTTTCTTGGCATCATGCAGAGTCAAGAATGTAATTGACGCCATCATGATGATATTAATGAACTCACACTATATAAGATAAGTTGATAAAGGAGCAAGAAAATTTCAATATTTTAATCTGTGACGTGCAATTTTATCATTTTACTGCAATTAAATTATTTAATATCAGATAACACATCATATACGGATGTCAACAGTTAGTCGATATCATTTATTTTAGAAACGATGTAACACTGTATGTAAAACCGATTAAAATTCTCTCTCTTATTTGTATGTTTTGTCATTGTGGCTTTTAGCATTTAAAATCATTTTAATCAAAACATGTTCTCTTTATCTTTATTTTTGTTGTTTTTGTTGTTGCAATCCAAATACTTTGTATTCAATATGGTAGGACAATTAATTTTTCTCTTTGCCGATATGTCGTCTACGGCTGTGTGAGGGCGGTTGTGTATGGGTGTGTTGTCTATGAGAGTTTATATGGTTGTGGTAATTGTTGCCTCAAAATGTTTATTTAAAAAATTTCACAAACTAAACCGCTAAACTGTCTAACAATAAAACCACATACACATACACAAATGAGCTTTTAAGACAAATACATACCAACATACAAACGTATCTAATGGTAATTAGTGTGAGTGTAGTGCATAAAAGGTAATTGGCAGTTAAATAGAATCTGAGTTCTGTAATATAATATGGAATAAGAGAAGGCTATAGACTATAAAATCAAAGGTAGTGGCTTAAATCTTGACTAAAGCTCGAGAGAATAAACGACTTTCTCTTCGTCATGGAAGAACTTGTGAGAGTACGATGTGAGTCTAAGACAAACCAACACTTCTAGAAAATCGTAATTATGCGATCTTGGAGTATTCCTTTTTATAATTGCTATACTAAGGTCCTGCACACCATGTCATCTGGTCATATTTGGCTGATAAATACACCCTTGATGACCCATTATACTCCAAAAATCCAAATGAGCGTCTGCACACCTTTCTATTTGACTATTTTCCGCGTATCCGTTTTATGTTTAATCCTGCGCTTTATGGTGGTGCTGTTAGTATAGCCGAAGAACGTATCCCGTACATGCAAAAGGCCTGTGATGGCCTACAGGAAACCTTGACCTCTCTCGTGTTGTGAATACCAAACCATAGCCGATTTGTGTTATGTGGCCTCTATTGCCACAGCCATGTTATTTCTTTTCTTGAAGAAAGTGAAGTATCGCAATATTACAGTTTGGGTAGGACGCATAAGTTTGCCGTTCACAGGCAAGCTCACTCGGTGGCCATATGGCCCATTGTATTATGTGGGATAAGCCTCCATATCATGTTGTGTTAGTTGTGGATTTAAAGCACATCAAGCTCTGGATGAAACTGGCCAGTTCCCTTGGTGGCACATGCACCACCATGTCCAGAACTTCAAATGTTCTGTCAGCCAAAAACCGATGACATCTGTCCTAAAGTGCAAGCCAATCGCGCAAAAAGATTCGATTCAGTTTCCTCCACTTCATGACAGCTTCTGCAATAATCCTGGTGAGGCAGACCGAGCTTATCAGCGAAACTGTCAATAGGGCAGTGCCTCGTTAGAACATGAGCCATTTTTTTATCGAACTCAGAAAATGCTCGCGTTACTAGTAGCTAAATCGAGAGGAAACTGAGGTTTTGCACAACTTTGTTCGGGATAAATTGAATAGAAATAAAAAAAGCCAAAATGACTGGCAATTAATTCGAAATTAATGGGTTGACTGCAAGTGATTTGGCGAAACCACTTACAAGCCTTCCATTGCTTTAATGGAAATTTATTCTGTTTTTCCGTTTATTCATGTGGACTTTCAAAAGGTTTGTGTCTTAGCTTCAGCGACCTTTCTTTACACGTATATCTTATGGACAGTGGAATTATATTTTATTTGCTTTCAAATTCTATGGAATTCCATAGAAATCTCTTCCCTCAGTCAAATAAGAACACATTCAAAGCAAACGTATTCAGTTAATTGGCAAAATCTCTTTTTCTTTTTCTCTTTCTCTTTCTCTTTCTCTAAATGTTCATAATCTACCTTTTCCTTTTTTTCCACCCCCGTGTAAAATCCTTAATAAATCCTAATACTGTTAATAAAGTCAACATCTGCATAATTACATACATTATGCATCATTATTCCATTCAATTACTTCGTTTATTTCGTTTACTGTAGAAAAGAAATACTCTTTCATATTTATTTCCTAAAGAGTTTGTATGTTTTCGTTTTTTTCTTTTTTTTTCTAATCTTTTTTTCTTTCTCTATCATTGAGCCATGAGCCAGAGCCATAAGCTATGATGAGCCATGTGCTGCCATGTGCCAGCAATAAAAGCCAAACATGAACTTTAAACTAAAAAGTGCAATCCTGTCAACATCAGGACAATGTCAGTCATTTATTCAAGCACTTCAAACTTGTGCAAGTTTAAAAGTAACGTTTATTATTTGCAAACAGTTTGTGTACGTTTATGTGTCTCTTACTTGTTTATGAGCCATTAGGGTGGTAACGATTTATTAAACGAACGAGCCGTGAATATATCTTGCGAATATTTAAGGTCTTATGCACGGATAATAAGAATATCACCGAAAGAGAAATTACCCTCGATGTAGAGCGCTGTAGCCATATGATAGGCGACTTTCTTTAAGCCAGCAATTGAAGATTATAAACAGGACGGTTTGTGGTTTCAACAAGTCGAGACTCAGAGACATACAACACATCTAATTTTAATTTTATCGAAACAGACCATGTCTATGGCGAGATACTGCACGAAACATGCGGAAAAATATTCGTAAACTATCTCAAAAGGATTCGCTGCTGCAATCAATCTAGAGGCTGTCACAATTTCAAAGTCCAGGCTCTAGAAAAACTGTAGTCTCTGGCAGTTGAGTTGCTTAAGACTGAAAGTATCGAGCAGGTAGGGTATAAGCGTCAGCTCAATTGCTGAATATGACTCAGCATTCACTGTGCTGTCCTGAGAAATGGAACACAGTTGATATGTTCCAACTAGCGGTTATAAGAATATCGCATGTAAGGTCCTTTGTAGTGTATTGCGTGAACGACTGAATCCACTTTCCAAAACACTGATAAGACCAAATAAGCGCGAATCTACAAAACGTACAATTGACCAGCTGTACACACTATGCCTAATCCTAGAGAAGCCCATGAAAACCTTTCTGTCTTCTCCGTCGATAGGATTGCCTGTTTGCAGTCCAAAATATCTGGACTCAGTATTCCTATGAAACTTCTAAGCCAGTGCAGTACAAAATTAACCACCTCCTACAGCTCCAAAGGAGTCAAGTTGACTTCGGGAGGTAGCCGTGGCACATTTTTTACAAAACGTTCATATTTAGTACATCAGTGACATCGACATTTTTAGCCATACCAAGCGAGAAGTAACCGCCCCCTTTAGTGTCATAGAACGGAGGTATGAAAAGACGGGTCTGGTATAAATAAGGGCAAACCGAAGTATATGATGTCTAAACTAACCCTTTACATATCACTCATCTTTCCCGTCCTTCTCTACGGCGCGAAACATGCGACACTGTTCACACCGATTTCACTGCCTTAAAAGTATTCGAGGGAAAAGTTCTCTGCAACATCGTTCCAGTGCAAACAGTCGATGATTTCGACATCCATTGACATTGTACAGCACCTTAAAGTCCTAAACTGGCTCAGCTATGCCGTATTTTCATATTCATATGCCTAAAAAATTAATTTCTGCAACATTGAACTTCCCACACCATACAAAAAGATCTTTTTTCCGAAAAGATTTCGTTTTTCAGAATAGTTTTTCTTATGCCTAAAGCCAACATAAAGAGGCTTCAAGTACAATTTCAAATTACATACCCAGACGAGCAACAACAAAAAGAAAAAGAAACCTTTTTTTGGATTAAAAGTGGTTCCATTGTTTCATTGTACACCTGCGGCTGCGACATACTGTAGGCTTTTGAATTCAGTTCTCGGTAAACGAAAAAGAACAACAACAACAAAAAAAAAACAAAGAAAATTTTCAACGTTTATCTCATATAAACGTCGCCGTGTAGTAGATCAAGTGTGTATGAGAAGAGTGAAACTCATTTAGAATTTTTTCCACTGCACTGAGTGTGCAACACAAAAATGGCAGTTGAAAAGTAACTGTCACCCTTGTATTCAAGCACAATGCACATACACTAACTGGCATATGCATTAACAGCTGTATGCACACATACATATGTGTGTAGGCGGTGGCATTTATGTGTTTGTTCATCCGTTTTCTTCTTTTCCGCAAATAAACCAATTTATTCAAACATACATATACGCCAGTATGTGCATTAGCCAGCACACATACCATACTCCTACATAGGCTTACCTTTTTGTTTCTTTTACTCTCGTCGCTCTTACTCTTTTGAATTTATCTTTAATGTATGCCATCGTGTGAATGAGGGCCAAAAGAGTGGCAAACATTATTTTTTTTTAAATTTTTATGTTTGCTTTGCTTTTTCTTGTCGCTACTGCTAAACGATTTAAAAGTTAACTTTTTTTCTCAACTCAATTTCTTTTCTTTTGATTTTTTTTTCACCCCCTTTGTAACCTTCTCTTCTTGTGTTTTAGAACAAGCCAACCTCTTCTACCTTTTGTACTTCTGAACTGTTGAACTTTGTATGTTGAATAGTTTGTGTCATCAAATGGTTAAAACAAATGAAAAGCAAAAACAAAACGACAGAGAGAGAAAGAGAGAGAGAGAGAGAGATAGAGAGAAATAAAAAGTGAGAGGACATACAATACCAACTTAAAAACAGATTTAAGTAGAGAAGGAAAAAAGGTGGAAATCTGTGGTTGGATTTAAAATGAAAAGTAGTCGAAAGCCAAAAATGAAAACCCCTGAATATGTTGTTAAATTTATATGCAATAAATATTGCATACACACACACACACATATGTATATATTTTTAATACTCGTTCATCATATGTACATATGGTATGTGCGCTATGTATGTATGTTATAAGAGAGCACTTATAATATATGGTTCACTAGAAAAACAAGGACAAAGTTTAAACCGCTTAAAAGGAATCTTTAAGGTTTTAAGAGTACTTTATGCCACACAACATTTCAGATTAAATTGAGACTTCAATAAGAAAAAACAAAAAAAGGAAAAGAAAAAAGAAATAAAATTTATGAATTTCTTTTTATGAGTTTTGTAGCTCAAACATGAAAAACACTTTTCAAAACCGAATATTTTCTTTTTTTCAAGTTTCGTCATGGCCACATAAACAAATCAAGTGCAGTAAAAATAATTTTTATTTGATATTGAAGATTGAAGATTGGCGGTAGCAGCCTTTAAATGATGCTATTCAAGTCAATTATACGTTGCTTTATTGGGCAATTTATATTGTCAAAAACAAAAAAAAAGAAAACGAAACTTCTCTTGAGAGGAGTTTATGACCAACAAAATTATTTGTCCAAGTAATAATCACTTGACACCAGGAATCAACTGAAATGTAGATGCAAATGAATCTGAATTCATTGAATCCTGGCAGTCTAGGTTAGGTTAGAAGGAACTCATATTATTATATCAACAGTGGTACGCCTTCATCTAGACATCCATTGGTCCATTGTAAAACAAAAACTTCGCAAATACATAAAACACAGTCAAATGTTAAGAGAGAGAGAGAGAGAGAGAGAGAGAGAAGAAAAATGAGGAAAGAAAAAAGTTAAGAAAAACGCCGAAAGAAAATACAAGAAAAAAAGAAAGTGAAGAAAAGAAACTCTAGGGGAGAAAAAACACAAAATTCTTCTGCCCCAATTTTTACCAATCCCATTAGATCCTTAAGCTTACAGCCCTTCAACTCTACCAGTTTCTGAACAAATCGACTTCCTAGCCTTTACTGCCTATATACCTGCAGACAAAAACTGTCTCTCTGCACATCTTCCCATAGAAATCAAAGATATTCCTTTCCTATCTATATTGACCCCTGGTTAGGACTTCCATAGTAGCTCTTATCTGCCTGCCGACTATTAAAACCCTACAGTTTGATAGAAATTTCCATGCACGATTAGTGTGTGAATCGAACCATTCCTCAATAATTCCAAAAAAGGAAGCCTATTTGTGGTTTCGCCCATTAAACCTACGTTCTTTACTTCGAAAGCTGACCTTGAACTTGTAAATTCATCTGCAATGTGGTTGCCAGCACGTTCATAATGAGCAGGTATTCAACAAAATTTAATTCTAGAAATAGGAAGTCCATTCACTTGCATTCCAAATATATTAGAATACAGCCATCGCAATGGATGTCTAATACTTCTCGTTTTTCGTCATTTGATATTCGTTTCAACTAGGATTTGTTCAGTTTGTGCCTCCAACTGATTAGTGTTGATAGCGCTTGACTGGAAAATTTTTTTAGGATTTGACGAAGGCATCAGGTAATGAAAACGGTCTGGATTTAATGGATCAAATTCGAATAGGAATAGTACTGTACACGGCGAAAAAGGCGTGATTTGTCAAATTCTGATGTTATTTTCATAACTTTATTTGATTAATTTATTACAGAGTGCCTTTAAAGGTTGTAAGAATAGATAAGGTCCTAGTGCAATATTGAACTGCTTTACCTCATTTTCAAGACATTCGTTGATTGATTGCTGTGTAGTAGCCCTAAGTGTCAAAAACACTCCTGCAGCTCTATGCCCAGAAACAATATCAATAATATCCCCTGCCCTCAAACACATATTTTTACTAAAACAATAGAAGAATGATAAATATAGAGAAAAATAAATCGAATAAAAATATTTTAAAATTCAGATTTTGTTTTCCTAATTATAGTACAGTACAGTAAGTACAGTTCATTTCTATCCGTGATAGTATTTTCCTATATTTCTATAAATTCCAATATATAAGGGCATGCATTAAATTTACCAGCATAAGGCATAGCTGTTGAATAAAATTTAAAGTTTTTTTTCTTCTTTTTGTTCTTCTTTACAGTTTAAAGCAATCTAAAATGACCCATTTTTTCTATTTGAAAT
>QOCX01002767.1:1533-20392 GCA_005959815.1 Sarcophaga bullata
ATGCATTAATAACATAAGCCGTGCATAAAATGAATTAAAATGCAAAATTGCCTACAAAATTCACACACACACACAAACTCTTATCCTTATACAATACATACACATACATAGGCATGGAAATACTCTCATGCATACAAATAAATTTTGCGAAACTATGTTTGCTCAACTTGTTGCATTATAAAGCGTTAAACATCAAGTCATTAAATAAACAAAACACAGACATATAAAAGAGAGAGAAAGATATAGTGAGAGAGAGAGAGAGAGGGAGGCAAAGAAATTCCAACAAACATGAATGAATGCCTGAACAAATGAATAAAAGAAAAAAAAAAACAAAAACAAAAAAACAGAGAGAAATCATGATTCAATGAATGAATGGCAACATGGCTTACAATACACATACACATACTAACCCACACTCATGCATTTATTGTATAGGTGCCTCTACTATATATGTAGTGCGGATATCATTGAAAATTTTATGAATTTTGTTGTAAAATGTCTTCTTATTATATCAACAATTTGTTTGCTAATCGCTTCCCTGTCTCCCTTCTCTCTATCTCTCTATCTCTTGCTGGTGTTTATATTTTTTTATACTCTATAAACACAAATACATGCACATAAAATCGTAATTGTAGCATATTAATAAAAAAAAAAAAACATTTGAAATGCCATTGCACACAAATACAGACAGAGATGTTGTTGAATGTGAGAGAGAAATCAAAAAACAAATGAAAAGAGAAATACAGTCATCGACAATCGTTTGACTACACTTCATTGTTTTATTCGAAATTTGTTTTTTTTTTTTTAATTTATTGTATGAAAAATGCTCATTAATAAGACTGATTGGCAGCAATATTAAATGGACTATGTATACTTAATTAATTGTTCACGATGACGGCCTAACTCACATACCTTATTTGTGTGTTTTAAATTTCATACATGAGTGTCGGAACCTACAGTTTTAAAGTCGACTCCGAACGATAGATTTTTTGAGAAACTTTTCATGTCAATTTTATTTAGCCTCAGAGTTTTTGCCAGATATCTGCTCTCGTTTCGTTCAAGATGCCTGATCCAGGGATTGAATCACGGGCTGTTGTCTAATAACTCAACACTCTCCCTACTAGACTATGGTGACTTTACTAGGAGATCTATTGTCCCGTAAATTAAATGAAACAAAAACTGCTCTCAGCTATGAATAACTGAGTTATACAGTGAAAGACGTCATGGATTTCTCTAATCCCACAAGTCATTGAACGATAAGGAAACCATGTTCAATCAAAGGGGGAACAAAGATAAGGTGTTCTCAAACCAATGAGTTTGAGTCAAACAAAACTTTTGTTGAGGAATTACAATCAGAGAAGATATAAATCATGCTTCAGACTATTCAGGAGTAATATGACATTGGTATGTGCATGCAGGCACAAGTCTAGGGTGCATTAATTCAGAACGCAGGTTGTTTTGAGCTCAACATATAGATTCTGTGACGGTGAGAGTGTATCATCAGAATACATTCTTAGAACCTGTGAAGTATTAATGCATTCCAAAAGAAAACACTTGCGTGCATATTAAAAGCTAGGCAGATAGGATATGGCATCGTTTACAATGAGCAGCATTTTGAAGTTTGTCAGGGCAGTAGACTTGGAGGAAACTCTATAAAGTTGGTGTGGATTGAAATTGATCGTATGGTCGCAGTACTAAGGCATTTATTGAACATGCTTAAGGTGACTATATTTTTGCACAAGACAACGTAACCACGTATGCTCTGCATGAGAGTTTACTGCATGCCTTACTTCCAAACATGTTGAATTAGTTCTGTGGCTGACAGGGAGTACCGATAGCAATCATATTGAAAACTTATGGGGAACTACTGTAGCTGTACAGTTTGTGAAGAGAGATGACAGAAAATGATCGAGCTCTTCAAAACTTCCATAACTACTGCACACAAACGAACCACGGTGACTGTAGTGAAAGCAAAGAGTGTAGGACGAAAAAATTCTTAAGCAAATAATGCATTGAATTGATGTTTATGTATGTATGTATGTGTGTATGTATGTATGTATGTATGTATGTATGTACGTAGTGTTAAAGCAAAGTGTGAATGCAATTTAAGCTTTTCATTTATTTATATTGTTGTTGGTCTTTTTTTGTATGACATTTGTTGCATTTTTAGTTTCTTTACATTTGTTTATTAATTCGGATGCAACAGCTCTCATAGAGTGGAAGTGTATAATGGCTTTTAATTGAACAAACTATGTTGGCAAATTGAATTTAATTATTTTTTTATGAATTATTTTTATTCTATTTCATCTTTGTTAGTTAATAATTATATTGAATTCATATGAGCGTGGGTCTCATTATCGTGATGGCCCATTAAGAATAATCGTTATTCACGTTAATTGTAATAACAAACAATTTAAAATATTGCAAACAAGAAACAATACGCGAACTTTGGCCATTACGCAGTTAAGTTGGAGTTACCGGTTAAACCGGATCACGGATAAATCGAGGATCGACTGTATTAAATTCTTTTATTGAAATCGTAAATATAGTTTAAGTTGGCCGAGTCTATCTAACTAGTGTGTGGGTTATTAGACGTGAGGCCAAGGTTCAAAGCATTGTCCATAAATAGTGAAGAGCGATATAAAAAAAATCGTTATCAATGGTGCAATAGGTGTCTCTTTTTAAATAACTATGCGCAATGAAGCCGCGATCTACAAGCCGCACCCAAACAGTCTCTTTTAATCGGTGCATTGCTGTAGCTGGTAAGACGCACGTGTAGGGCCAATGTGTCCGTCGCTGAATGTGATATTCTTTGTAAGTTTTCTGTCTACATTGAAATGATCAGCCATTGAACAATTGAATCTCCGCATCCGAAGTAATTTTTGACGTAGCCCAATATCTGACCTAGGTCTGGTTGTAGTTGCATAAATCAGTAGGTATGTGTTGGCTTATTAGACTGAAGGCACGATCAAGCCCGGTCAGACATGTCAACAAAACAAGAATATTGAAAAATATTTCTTCGACGGCTTCCTCTCTGCAGTTTCTCAAAGGTCTATCGTGCGTCGGATCGACTTGAACTGTAGTCCGCACTTATGGATAAATTAACCACACAAGCTGGTGGAAAAAAAGAACTAGATGGTGGATCCAGGCTGAAGGGTTCAATGTATGTATGTAAATGGTGTTTAATAGTTGCTAGTGAGGATTAAATACTGCGGTTGTGGCTTCCTAAAGATGCGCTTTGCTTTATACGATTTAATCAGCATTACCACAGTTCTAGTACCGTAATAGCGCGGCAGCACTTGCTTCAAAAATTCTGGTAGTAGGGATCTCTGTGTACCTAAAGGCTTCGTTAGGTTAACCGTTTTTGTCTGCATGGGAAAGCTTGATTTCAATGCTTTAAAGCCTTGACTGCACAGATAACCATCGTGTGACCATTTAAGCATTTCGACGTTGAAGTATTTGATGTATTAATCGCAAGTTGACGTTTCTATCCTGGCATTGTAAAGCCTTGATTTCATACTTTAAGGCCTGCTGCATCAGATAACCATTTGACCTTAAGGGCATTTGACGTAAAGAGTATTTGTTGTAATCAATATTTGATTTGGAGATTCTAAAGATATCATTGAACGCATAAAATTTAATGATTCCAAGAAAAACCAAAAAGAAGAGAACGAAAGTGAAATTTTGCTTTCATAAATTTAAATTTCTCGTAGGCAATTTCAAAGCATATTTCATTAAGACATAGCGATTTGAACATAAAACAGAATGCGCATTCGCATACCTTCAGCATACGTAAAACATGTGACTACTGGAAAGAAAAAAAAAGCAAATCTTCTCAAAACGTTTTACAATTTATTTGACTTTTTTTGCATGCTCATGCCTTGAAAAATTATTTTCAATGCCTCTTTGTAGTTCAGTCAGTCAGAGAAAAACAAGCAACCCAACAACACGACCAACAAACCAACAATAAAATCAATTGAATCGAAACATATTTTGGAGAGAGATTCAAATCGAAAAATGAATATGAAATTGTATCGCACTGTGATGTACCTTATTGTGGATCAACGTGTTGTGTATTGAGTGAGATTGATGCATATTCAAGTGGAGACCATTTAGTTGCCTTTTTTTTTTCTTCTTTTGCTTCTCATTTAGCTGGCTTTATCAATTTGAAATATAAAAAAATTCTTTTTTTCATCTTTTTTTCTTCTTCTTATTTTTTTTTTTTTTTTTTTGAACCACAAAATTTATTATTGCCACTCAATTTGTTGGGGCATCATTTAATCAATTTAAAGCATTTTTTCTAACACAATTGCTTGAAATTGAGAAAATAAACGTGAATGATATTATACTCCTAGCCTAGCGTACTACACAGCGATCGAGCATACAAGATAGTGTAAGGGAAGAAAGAAGTGATTGGGTGTAAGGTTCAATGTTAGAAAAGGAATTTTTTTTTTGTGGTAAAGTCAATAATTTCACTTATTGGAAGTTGAGGCACAGATGCGCCGAGTAGACTATTAAGTGAGTGAAAAGTATTTTAAGGCAAATACGCAGCAGGTCAGTCAATTAATGCCGAGCTGCGTTTCATATGAGAATAATTAAAACAACAAAAAAATAGGCTGCAAAGAAATTTAATGGAAAAAATAAATTGGGGAGTGCTTTCATGCTGGCTTCGTATAAAATAAACGAAAGGCACCCAAACACGTTTTCTGTTGTCCAACTCAATGACCACGCTCAATGCATGCCATGAGCACGTAAAATTTAGAATTAATGTATTTCCCTGTACGGCTTAATATTGTAAGGAATATTGTATTTTTCTACGATGATTTCTTAAGCTTGTTCCACCGTGTTCTCTTTTTGCGATAAGTCGACCAATTTCCCTGTCGTATTTCGGGCGTTAACTGTAAAAAACAAAGAGTGTTCTCCCCTATTTTCCTCCTCTATATTCTCTTCACATAAAAACAAGTCTAAATTTGAAGGCAAATGGCATGATCTTGAAAGCCAATTTAGTCAGCATAAGTGGAGAGGTTTCTCTCTTCTGGAACAAGCCAAAATCGATTGTATTGTATTTCTCATAGGCGCTCAGGTTTATACCTTTCACTGTGCATCACTCGGCTAGACGTATTTTCTAAGGGCACTTTGAGTACTTACATACCAAAACATACGGTTCTTATTGGTCTCACAACCCTTCAGTCAGGATTTTTGACGCTAGTTTCTCACCCACTGATATTGGTGTGTTAATTTTATGCATCAAGTTGGGGCGACCTACAGAAAAATGATGACTTGCGCAACGACCGATGGTTTGGAGAAAATTTTCATGGCAATTTTGTTTTACTGCCAGAAGTTTTTTGACCAGAAACTTTGTTGAGATTAAATGGCGAAGTGTTTTGATGTCTAAGCTGGGAGATTTTAACGTGGTCTTACACCATTTAATTATATGTTGTTGTGTATTTGAAATTGTTCATCCATATGTGCGCGATCTAAGTTAAAAGTAGACTGCGTCGACGATGCTTTGAAAATCTTTTCACTTTTTTATTTACTATCAAAAAATTGCTGAGAGGAAGTGGCCGAAGTGTTTATTTCTGACCTGGGTTTGAAACGTGGCCTTACATAGGTTGTGTGTTAATTTTCCATAGGTGTCAGGACCTGACAGTTAAAAATAGACTGCGAACGCCAATGTTTGTGAGACTTTTCCATGCAATTTTGTTTACTCTCAGGAGTTTTTGCAAAAATTCTGCTGAGAGGAACTGGCCGAAGTGGTTGATGTCTAAGCTGAGGTTTTAGAACGTGCTTATGTCAATAACTACTCCTAGCTCGACTAGCAACCTTTACTAGTGTATTCTGACACTCGATTTAATTCTTTCTGTGACCAAGAGAACGAATTTCTTGCTTCTTTGTTGTCTTCCATTGCCTTGTTGTTGCATGAGTATCGAAGTGAGATTTTTATGTTGTGTGTCTCCAACTAAACTCTTCTGTTGTGCATGGGGAGCACAACCAAAACAATTTAATTTGTTTCGTTTAAAACAGGCTGAGAGTGTATTGGGCTTGAATATTCTACACACGTTTAGTGTTGGGTAGCACATTCCTTCCATTCTTCCTTTTTGTTTATTGTTCTGTGTACGCTCATTGCAAGTCTTTTTTTTTATTGTTTTAAAGTCATTTTCATGGAAGGGACTTTGTTAACTGGTTTCCAAAAGGACTTTAAAGGAATATAAAGAGTTCCCTTAGCAATTTTAACAAGAAAAATTCCAATTTCATTAGCATTTACTGGCTATCTTAGAGAAGGGAACACGAGTGCGGATGAGCTGACATTGTTAACAGAGTTTAAAGAGTAGTTTTTAAGACAACAAACTACGGGGGAGGGCTTATGGTGTTTGTTTGTGATTGTAAATTTTTTCTACTGACATTGATTTTGATTGTTAAAGAGTTTTGTTTGCAAATGATAATTAAAGAGGCTGGCAGATGTTTTTTTTGGTAGTTTTTTGATTTAACAAGAGTAAGTTATGGTTCTGTAGCATTTAAAACTCAGATGTCAAAACTATTTTTCAATTGAAATACTGAATGTCATACTCAGGGTGCTACTAATGAGTTGTAATAACTTATTCCGATAAAGAAGTATATTCTTTACATAAGTAGAGTTCTGTTCGCCTCCTTTTTATGTAACTTTTTGATTTTAAAAAGAGCAATTTAGATGTCAGAACTATTTTTCAATTGAAATATTAAGGAAACGTATTTCTTGTGGCCAGAAATTAAGGATATGAACCAGAACGATATGTGGTTCCAACAGAATGGTGCCCACTTGCCACACAGCCCACGAAGTAATGGCTTTTTACACGAGAAATTGTTTGACCGTGGCATCTGGCGTCATATCTCTGGGGATTTTTAAAATAAAAGTGTTTGTCTATAAGCCAAGAACAATTCAGGAGCTAAAGAATGTGATCATTCGACATACTAACGAAATTGAACCCAATTATGTCTCAGAGCCAAAGAAAATGGGAACATCAGATAAAGTTATGCCACCGAAGACGTGGTCAACATTTAGTTTGCCTCACAACCAACAAAGCAATGGTTTTTCTATACAAGAAATTTAATGCCAAGGGGATATTACGTCATAGCTCTGGGGGACATTTGAATGGAAGGAATATTTTTTGTTTAACAAGAGTAACTTGTATCTAAATTCACATATCAGAACTGTTTTTTAAATAAAATCTTGAATGACATACTTAAGTTGGTGCAAATAATTGTGATAATTTATGTCGATAAAGAAACAAATCCAGTACTTAAGTAAAGTTCTGTTCGTAAGTAAACTTAAATTTATTTCACTTTCAAAACATATATTAACTGTATACAGCAGCAGCAGCACTAGTAGCAACAATAAATTTACAATTTTGTGCAATTTATACAATAAGTGCAAGCAGCATAAATTATTTATGCTGGGTAACAAATGGAGTGCCTTAAACGCGAAAATATTTCCCAAAAAAAAAAAAAAAAACAAATTCTCTTACAATTCTACCTACAACTTAAGCTATTTCGAGTACAATTGTCGTGGCATAAAATATTTTGCAAAATTATCATTAATTTTCGAAAAATCATGAGGGCATGCATGCATGCAAGAGCATGCTAGGCGAGATGCATTTGTTTGAAAACAAAAAACACAAGAAGCATAACAAATTCTAGAGAAATTGTTGCAATATTAAAATTCAATTATAAATGCCAGTGAAATGAAGGCAATAATATTCAATACAAATACAAATACAAAATACACTTGAACACTCTCTCTCTCTCTCTCAAACTCTTTCAACTACAACTCTCTACAACTCTTTCAAAACACAACGGTGTACACGTGTTTATTAGTGGAAATTATACAGGGAATGTTTAAGAGCAACTGTATTCGAATATGAAGACTTATTCACGCATAAATTCATTTTGCATATTATTACCTCCTCTCCCTTTCTCGCTCTCTCTTACCTACTTTTCATGGTAATTTTAAAGTAACGTGTGTAGATGCTTATACACATCAGCTAGCCAAGTTTTGTTAGTTTTTCGAAAATTTATTGTTTTAATAACAGAGAGGAGAGAGAGAGAGAGAAAGAGAGAGAGAGAGAGAGAGAGAGATAGAGGGAGAGAGAGAGAGCGATAGTGGGCATTTCTATGTATTCCGTATTTATAAAAGTGTGTGTGCGTATTTGTGTGTGTATATTTTTGTGTATTTTATAATTTAAAATATGCATTATGTGTGTGTATGTGTGTGTGTTTGCATCTCGACTTAATTAAACATTTGCAAACAAAATACGTTTTTAATAAACAATTTCAATATTTGTTTGCAAGAAAATTTATGACCATTTTGAAAATGTGTTGTTGTTGTTGTTGTTGCTTTTGCAATAGTTATTATGCAGAAAATTAGAAACAATTTTAATTGTAAATTAAATTCACTTTGTTTTTATTATTATTATTATTATTGTTATTGTTTTTATTAATATTCATAATAATACCGAATCATAAAAACTTTTCATTGCATATTTTGTTTTTTTTCTTGGCTGGTATGTACACACACTTAATACTCATACCCAATGGATGAATGTGAATTGGGAAATATATTATAGACAGTATTTTAAAAACATTATGATAAATAAGATAAATTTAAGTAATCCTAAAAGTATTAACTATGCCTTCAGAACTGGCCATCCCCAAGCAAAACTTATGATGTTCAAAGATTTTTCATATTTTCATAGAAAGATCCACGACAATTAAGTGTGTTACAAAATATAGGCTAAATTCTCATCACTATTTCGGTGCATAGCTTTATCGGATGTTCCCTAATTTTCTTAGGCTTTAGACATAATTGAGATTCAATGTCGTTAATATGGCAAATGATCTCATTCTTTAGCTCATGACTTGACCCTGGTTTATTAACAAATACTTTTTCTGTTCAAATGTCCTCAGAACTATGACGTAAGATCCCGTTGGTATTAAATTTCTTGTGTAGAAAAGCCATTGCTTAGTTGACTGTGAGGCAAGCTAAATGTTGAACGTTTCGGTGGCACAATTTAACGAAATCACTATTTTGTTTGGCTCTGAAATATAATTAAGATCATTTCGTTAGTATGTCGAATGATCTCTTCCTTTAGCTTTTGAATTGTCTTGGCTATGAGATATGACGTCAGATACTTCACGCGCATCAATTTCACGTGTAGAAAATCCATTTGCTTTGTTGGCTGTATTGCAAGTGGCACCATGTTGTTGGAACCACATATCGTCCTGGTTCTGGCCACAAAAAAATACGTTTCCTTAATATTTCAATTAAAAAATCGTTCTGACATCTAAATTGCTCTTGTTAAATCAAAAAATTACATAAAAAGGAGGCTAACAGAACTTTACTTATGTAAAGAATTTGTTTCTTTATGGAATAAGTTATTACAATCATTAGTATAAGCCTGAGTATGGAATGAAGGATTTCAATTGAAAATAGTTTTGACATCTGAGTTTTAAATGCTACAGAAGCATAACTCACTCAATGTTAAATAAAAAAATTACAAAGAGAATGTTGTCCAGCTCTCTTTAATTACCATCTGCCAACCAAAATCTCTTTAACAATCAAAATCAAATGTCACAAAAAAATTTACAATCACAAACAACAATAACAAAAATTATAAATCCCCCCCCCCCCTTTGGCATACTTTGTTGTTTTAAAACGGCTCCTACAACGCTATTAGCAATGGAAGCTCATTTGCATTCTTTTTTCTTTTCTCTAAGATAGCAGTATAGTGTTAAACCATTCAAGGTACGGCCTCTGACGCCGCCAGGGCCCATAAACAAACAGTCACTATTTGTGGATGCATCGACTTTACAGCAATCACTTGTGGAGTCTTATTTTCACAATGCGGCAATTTTGTTGTTAACGTATAAACTGAGGGTGCTAGTGTGCCCAGGCGCTGAATATGATATGCTTTGTAAAGTCATCTAAGCTCAGATCAAACATTCTCAACGAAACGAAGTACGAAAATATATTCTCGCTGACTTTCTCTCAGTAAAAACACTGAAGAAATCAAAAATTACCATGAAGATGTTTTTCAAAAATCTGTCCGTCGAAATCGACTTTAAACAGAGGGGTTTCGCCGCTCATGTATGAAACTACACACACAACACTGAGTGGTATGAAAAAGTAGGTAGTGATCCTGACTAAAAGGTTGTAATGATCAATTATGTATGTATGTATGCATGTTGTAAAGTCACCACTCAATTCTGTCTGTTTGATCAACCGCTCGGTGTATTTACGACGCCTGATATGGTCAGTAGGCTTTAGTACTCTTCCCATCCACTGTTTTCCAAATAATATTTGATCATTACAGCATTATGTGACCCAGTGTTGCCATAATGGAATATTATGGTGTTGTGTACGGTTGCAGATTTAGAGCGTATTACGGCCAATGCATGCTTCAAACGAATTAATTATTGCCTGTACAGGCTGAACAATGATTCACCTCGCATTACCGACTCCTCAATATTACTTTGTTTATTGTACAGTGTCTGCAAATACTCTCTATAAACTATCGCATAAAAGATGATTAAGACGTTAAATTTAACGCGCTTACATACACATATTGTCATTGAAAAATTTAATCGTTTTCATTCACTATGTTCAGCTTTCGCTGGGCTTCTCATCATAGTAAATCCTAGAGAAGTTCTTATAAAATATTTCCTATTGCTTATTCCTTTCTTCCTTGTTTCGGCTCTGTTATAGTAAGTTACAGTAAGTTTCTGCAGTTTGCCAATGTGTTTCAGTCTGTTTTATGATTTCATTATTATAACGCCTTAATTTAAGGGCCTTAATAAATAAGAAGCCTTTGGTTTTACGATCATATTGTCACAGGTTTTTATGGTATTTGTTAAGTTTAACTAAAGTTATGTGGAGAGAAGCAGCATAAAGGTAAAAACGAATGTTGACTGTTTATGACGACGTTGGAATTTAGTATGATTTTTATGGCGATTGCCTTAATCTTCATGAATAAAATACAGAAGTTTTTCACCTGCGCTGTATAGACGTTGTCGTCGTTGTCGTTGGTTTTTTGCTGCTGCTCTTATATTGTTTAAGATTTGTGTGAATAAAGACATAAAAACGGCACTGAAATGGGGTAAATATTTAATATTTGTTTTTATCAGCCTATAAATATGCAGTAGTCTAGATGCCTTAAGATATGCAATAAAATTTTGAATTGATTTTAAATGTAAGTAAATAAAAATAAAATAAATTAAAATTTTTAATATGTGAGGTCTTTAAATATGAAAATAGATGGGAGGTTGCATACCCCTTATGCTTTCCATGCCAAGTACAGATGTTCTATAAAACAGCTGGCTTGGTGAACTTGGCAATAAAAGAAAACCATTGCCACAAACATATTTAAGTATTTGAAATAAAAAATTGCTTGTAATTAAATCTGTAAATGCGTTAATGATAATAACGCACAATATAATTTCTTATAACCTTTACAAGGCTTCCTCTCAGGCATAACTGCTAGTGTAGTGTATGTACCATGAACTGTTTCTCAGACTTCTCTATTTTTTTTTTCTTTCTCTTTCTTTTTCACCATTTCTTATGGTTTCTGCAATAATAATAGCATGGAATGCCAAGTTCAAAATGCTTAAATTTATATGACATGTAAACAATTTGTTACGCTTGAATACCAACACAAGTACAATAATTTCAAAGAATACATAAGCAATCATATACTCACATATACACATACATACATGTTACATGTATGTATACATATAGAATTCTAACATAATATATTGTATTATGCATACACTTGTAGTGATTCTAGTAATGATTATGACCTTCTTTGTAAGAGTACAGTCAAAGAAAAAAGTCTATAATGCACCACGTACGAAATTGAAAAAGATGTCAAAGCATTGTCAAGGCATTTAAATTAAGAATGTTTGAAGAAAAAGCAAATACAAAAAAAAATTAACATACAGCGTGTATGTACACTTTTTTCTTTGACTGTATATTTCTTGTGTATGTCTTAAAAATAATTTTTCTTTTTGCATTTTCTTTCAAGTGGTGCAGCAAAAAGGGGAATTATTTCCATATAATCAAAGGCTATCTCACTAGCAAAGGATCTCTCCTCATACCTTATAGGGGGCGGGAGTGGAAATTAAGTTGTGTCATGAAATTCATTATTTCAGAAAGCAATAGAAGTCCCTAAGTAATAAGTTACTAAGCGGGAAACAATGCGGAATCAGGCCCTAAGTAATTAATATTCCATTAAGCCTTAATCCACGTAGATCGGTTAATTATTCATAAAAGCACCACTCAAGGCCTACTCTTCAAACCTGACACAAGTAAAATTTGGTGTTTTTACAGGCAAGGTTCATTGTATTTTGAATGCGACACAATCAATGCTTCAAGTGTGGCTGAATTTTCTCTGAAAATCTTTGTATATTGCTCGCACAGCCAGGCTGCAAGTAAGTCAACCCCACTTCGAAGGGCGTACTCGTCCATGAATGTTGAGAATTTCTGAAGTAAATTTCCGAACACTCAAAAGTAACCTTTATAAGGGTTCTAGCATATTGAAATATTGTCGGAAATTACATTGTAGGTGAACTGACCAAGGCCGGTATGGAGCTCACACTCTCTGACATTTAACAGGGCATCAGAATTCCTAGCTATTCTCTGTACGTTATATAAGGAAAGTCAACTTCATTGGCATTAGAAAGGTACGTGCAATATTGCTGTACTATGTTGTGCTTGTATGGATTTACTTCCGCCCCTAAACTACATGGCCTTCCATTGCAAGACTTTCAGTTCGCAAGGGCCATTGCCTTATTGGAAGGCCTACCCTTGACATTACATTTAATGGCTTCTGCAGAAGTTGTGGATTTAAGGAGGAGAAACTGACTATCTTTCACTCCATGTGTTAGTACGTGGCGTTTGCCTTCATAGAGGTATCGTTTTCTATCATCGTTGACTGAACTCTCCAGTAAAAGGTAGCTGCAATAGTAAAATTTACTTTGGATTTCGATTCCCAGGTTTGGATATTAATTGTGGTATCAAAATGCCAAAACAAAAGGCCAAAACCCTGCCATCTGCATAGAATAGGTCCTGGTCAACCTCCGTAAATCTAACTTAACCTACCATATTGTACTTCTCGGTCCTGAAGAGAATTTCATATTTATTTCGTAGCTCTAAGGTCCATTTGCATCACATAATACTATGTAGGGGGAATACATCCTTTTGGTACACTAGCTTGTACGTGGATTTGCTTCTAAGCAAAAAAGTTTTGATAGAACTAGGCAGCATTACCAGAATAATCCCCACACCGTAGCTACCTTGCAATAGTACTCAGTGGAGAAGTCCTTTTATGGTCTCGTAATACCCACAGTTGTGAAGCTTGAAGACATTAAGAACGAGGTTTATCCGAGGCTTCATTCTCTCAGCTGTATAACCAATAACCTCCGTAAGTTACTCTTACTTTACTCTTCACATTTTTTAATAGCAACAATTTGTTCATAGACAACCTCTATAAGGGTTTTCCCTGATATTACATACGAAATTCAAATTCTTATTTATTTTGTCTGCCTAAGACAACAACATAAAAAAACAAACATAAGAACATACTTCAGCTTAAATTCATATACAATATTATGTTAATTACATCAACACTATCATTTAAAGTGCGAGGGTTGATTGTATTCTAATTACCATAATAAATCAAATACAACGAAGTAATATTTGTTTTTCATTATATTTAAGGAAATTCTACTTTTTTGTTGTAAGTAAATGATTGAAATATTTTCATATTTATTTACAAATAAATTGTTTTTATTGCAAAACATATTGTAAAACTTAATTTTCAATAATATTATTTCCCCACTCCTCTTATTTGATTTTCATTATAAATACGATCGTATAGTTATTAATTCTATTCCCCCCTGTTTGTATGCTACACTTTATATTTATTTTTTCTATCCCTGGTTGTATGCTACACCGTATTTATTCTGGCTTAAGTGTCAGGGTGTGGTAGTGTAGATTTTAAATACAATTGTGATGTATATATGTGTGTATTTATGTATGTATATGTGAGTGAGTATCTACTTATACTCTCTTTATAACACTTTCTTACCCAGTGTATCCCAATAAGCTTTTGTCTCACAATTTGCAAGTGTTAACAAGCAAGATAGTTGCCGCTGGTTAAGCACGATTATTTAGTGCCCTATCAAGAGCAAATTGTGCAGGATACTAAGCAAATATTTAATTTGAATCGCAAGCCAACAACTTCGACCACTCTTACGACTTCAACGATTTTTTCAATTTTTTTATATTTATTGGTTCGAAACACAATAATCTTGTAAACTATGTTTATGTATTGGAAAGGAGCATAGCTATTCTCTGAAAGTCTAAGGTCTTTGTTAAATGAGCCTTACTCAGTCGGAATCAGAATGTAGAAGTTACGCTCGTCTCAAAGCGTTGGACGTAATATCTGGAGATTGAATTCTTTGCTGTCCTCCGAAGCTGTCTTAGTATTTTCTAATGCTTCCAAAGGGAAACGTTAAGGATCGGTTATCTATTTACAAAACTTGACCTATTGATAACTCTTAAATTGGCCAAGAAGGCACTGTTTTCCAGGGGGAGGTTTAAACTATTAACAGCGTTCCGGGTGGGTTCGATGGTTAAATTTTAAAAATTCATCGGCGAATCTGCGTTGACAGTTTTGCGTCGATCAACGCTCTTTGACAGAGAAGGACAGAGACTGTCCTATGTCTTTGGAAGGGAGTCAGTTAGGCTTGCATGTGTATAATTACTGAACAGCTTCTGCTGCACACTATCACAGCTTATATGAAGCATTTTGGTAGCTTTTCATCACTGTCCTTGAAAATCTGATCATTTTGCACATGATATCGCTATGTTCTCGAGATTAAGAGGCTGATAGTAATAAAGCTGCGCTGATTTTGCAAATAGTATAGAGTGTCTGATGGCAGCCATTTCTTAAAAAATGTTTTTGAAAAACATTGAGAAAAAAATCTTAAGTTCTGAGATAATCTTGAAGGAAATGGTTCATAGGGCTTAACTCAAAAGGTCAACTAACAAAGTCAGTTGTGACTTAGAAAGAAAATCAAGCTCAATAGTTTTAAAACTCACAACTACTTCTTTACATGTACTATGTACTCGTACGTGCCACCTATGACTGTGTAGGGTCGCATAAAAACCCACTTTGTTACCCACAAAGTGTTGCTTTTAATGTGCTTTTCAAGTATCCATTCATGCCTAATAAAAGCTAAACAAAGTACTTGTTATTGTTGTCCTTTTATTCTTTCTCTTCTTTATCTCTTCATTTCTCTATCTTCACACACATACACATACACACACACTCATATTATTCTCATTATGCGTTATCATGGTGATATATGCAAGTGAGTAAAAGTGTATGTTCCGTGTGAGAGAGTTTGTTTAGTAAATAAAGCAAGAGTGTGTAGAATAATTTCATTTAATTTAATAAATTTTATTTGTTGTTTTTTTTCTGTTTTTATTTTTATTTACTTTGAATTTGAATAAATAAATAGGGGGGGGTTATGTACTTAAAGAAACTGTTCGAATAAATATAGAGAGAGAGAGAGGAGAGAGAGAAGGAATATTTTGTCGTATAATAAATTTAATTTTTTTTTTTGGTTTAAAAAACTATTGAAGTAATTAGAATTTATTTGTTTATTATAAATATTTAATTTAAGTATTGATTATGCAATAATTTTCGGATGTTATGCTACAAACACAATAAACACAACGCAGCAAATGCCGCAGCAATCTCTTAAAAATAGCAGACATAGGTGTACATGGAAGACAATGCCGATTATTTTAAAGACACACATAACAAGCAATGATTCTGCGTTTATTGTATCTATAGCCTGACACTTCATCTTTAAAACTGTTACTGTTACAGAGAGGGCAAAGCATCCAATAAGTTTTCCCAAATGTTTCTCAAGAATCGGAATATCGCTTAGTAAAGTTACAAACCTGCAATATAAGCTCTAATAAAGGAGCTTCATTCGCGGCTACCCAAATGTTAGTATAAAACATATCAATTTATTTGAATATATGACCGATAGTCTAGTGGGCAGTGTGCTAGACTATTAACGTGAAGATCGTGGGTTAGATTCCCACCAGAGATTCTGGTCTGGGACACTACACCAAGCATATAATCAAAGTTAATCAACTCGTATGTAGCTTAATATAATTTATAAGTGTATTCTTATTAACAAAGAAATCAATAAGGAGACGTCTATCACAAGATCCGAGAAGTCTTTCATGTACAGACACCATCCAGCTATAATTCCATTTCTGGTAGAGAACATTAAGAGCTGGTTTTGATTCGATACCGCCAAAATGCTGTGAAAACTTTGACTGTGACTGCAACATATTTAAATGAATGAATGAAATCTTTACCAGTTAATAATGGGCCAAATCACGCAGTGTTTAAAGGAAGATGATATGATAGGATAAGAATATCACAGATATGGACAATATATGGGCATTATTTGCATTCTATTACAAAACAAATTCCAAAAAGAACATGCTAATGGAATAACCGTGTTAAGAACAATCGTATACGACAACAATAACTTCTAATAAAGTATTATTGTCTAGCAATATTCCTACGAACCCATCTGAAATTAATTGAATAGGACAGCTGTAAAGTCAATCTTCATAAAAACCGTACCAATGCTACTAAAACTATTGTGCTGAACAAAATTTTACATACGATGTATACAGTCGTCGTCAGTCTAGTAGATAGTTGTGTAACTTATTAGACTTGTGGGCACGGTTCATACATTCCCGCAAAACGAAAGTGAAAATTTTCTCTGGCGGCTTCCTTCTCAGCGGATTTCTGGCAAAAAATCTGGAAGTAATAAAATTGCCATGGAAATTTTTTCAAAAATTGCTTCCTCATCAAGCATTCTTGGAGTGAAATCAACCGCAGAGAACGTTGTGTGGCATCACCTCAGCAAAAATTTCTGAAAATATAGCCACAATAATTGATCTTATGAAGCACAGTTCGGTTGAAGAAACTTTGGTTTTTAAGCTTATTTCTAACACTCACTTTATGCATGTGACACTATGATTTCTTATGCGATTCCAGCACGTTTCTTTTCACAAAGAGTTGTAAAGGATCTTTGCCCTTTTCATGAACTACAGAAAGCTTTTTTTAGGCCGCTTAGAAAATAAAAAACTTCAATAGGAACGCACCTCGAATATTTCTTTCTATAGCTGCTTGGAAAGAAAATCATTGATCTCTACATAAAATATCAAGCGCTTGCCTTCATTTAAGCCTAGTCTAGTCTCGGAATCTTAGTTTGATGTTAGATTTCAGAAAAGGTTCTACTGCTTTATCACTACCATTGGTAGTGATGAAATTAGTAACGCGGTCACATGGAATAAAATGGAACATCTAATAGGACGTAAAATAAGTAGAAGTCACCTCTAGTCAGTAGGCAGAAGTGATGGCTTATTAGACGTGGGCCACGGTTCATTACCCCAAGTTAGATATCTGCCAACGAGATTTCGTTCTCGTATGAAAAATATTTCTTCGATAGCTTCCTCTCAGAGGTATCATGTTCTGGCAAAACATTAATCACAAAGTTTTAATAGGTTTTTTGGAGTATTTTTAGGATGTTGAAAACATAGACAACATCTTATGAAAGCAAAGGTTCGGTTGGATAAGAAACTTGTTTTATTCCTGTCTCATAAGAAAAGCTCAGGGGAATACTAATTTTCAATTGAAACAACTTCTCAAAATATTGCAAAATTTTTCTTTCGAAAAAGTTGTCTTCCAGAAACAGCTTCAAACTACAGACTGTTTTCTTTCGAATTTAATCAATATTCAGCCGTCAATATAACCAAAAAAAAAAAGAACATTTTTGCTTATAGTACCGTAAGTAGCATATTTCTGAATCGTTTTAATTGCCAATAAAACTGATGGCATTTTATAAGATCTTAACGCGTCAACCGCAAAAATTTTAATACACAATTGGCCAAACGAATAAAGTCACTTCAAAGAGAATAAAAGAAGAAAGAAATTTTCATTTTCATTCATTTTCCTTAAGAAAAGTTTTCTACCACACAATGAAAGCATTTATTTGCATATTTTCATTGACTTTTTTTTTTTTTTTTTTTTTTAACCACAAAAAAAGAAAGAAAAAACACACTCGAATTTTCATCTGAGACGAACGTTATTTTGCAATGCAGAATTTGATTTTGTTCTGTTCTGGTCTTGGTTTGGAATTTTTTTTTTTTTTTTTTTTTTTTCAAAATCCCTGCCGTGACATTTTATTTTAAGGGGTTAATATTACCACATCCGAACACGCTTAACAACAATTGAAATTCAATATGAGTTTCTTGAGAAAAATAACAAATAAGAGTAGAAATAACAGAAAAAACCGAGTAAGAAATATATTATAAAATAACAGAGCAATACTGGAACAACAACAACAACAACAACAACAACAACAACAAGAAAATATTTGAATAAAATTAATAAATCAAGCGGAAATACACACAGACTGGCTTTTCGCCTTAAAAGGCGAATATGAGTTAGAATAGAGCTGCATTAGTGACACATTAGCTACCGGACAGAATAAATGCGAAGTCTGAAACTTGAATTACTTCAATACACAGCCCAATACTTTATAGGAAACATACTTAGATGATAAAGAGGAATTTTCAATTCCTAATTTAAGGAGCAAGCAAGGATAAAATGTAAAAACTAGGAATCTTTAATATTTTAAACTAAGTTAGGTTAGGTTAGGTTAGGTTAGGTTAGATTAGGTTATGATGGGTTAGGTTAGGTTAAGTTAGGTTAGGTTAGGTTAG
>QOCX01002768.1:9809-20187 GCA_005959815.1 Sarcophaga bullata
GTATCTGTAAGTATAACTCTCCTTCTCAGACCTGATAAGCCACCCCTGTTTGCCTTCCGAAAAACATTAACGCTACACAGGTTCCAAGATTCTCTTGCCTTACAAAGTTTTCATCTTTGACCTGAAGTTTGGAGCGGAAGTCTTACGTCTAGTAAGCCAACACAGTACTTACTAGACTACGGCGGTTTCAACCCTTCATAATTACCTCCCAAAAGTTGAAATGGATTCCAACCCATTCGATTATTCTATGGGATTCTATGGTTCTACACCACCTCTCCTCAAAAAGTTAAATCTCTGATTATTTCTCCCTTCTTCCCCGCTGTATACCTTTAATTAGTCTGTACTCTACGAAAAAGTGACACATGATTACTCTATTCATTCTCCAGATCAGATAGGAGCTCATCATCGCCGTTATCCTAATCAAACCGTCCTTGGTTCTGGTCTTCACTGTCATATCAACAGAGTCTCTAGCGTTGCTGTTATTGTTCCAATTTTTCCCAATGCATGCCAGTCTCCGTTCCTCTGATGAATCTCGTCTTAAATCTATTTCCCACTGTCCTAATCAAAGTCCCTTGGTTCTTGTCTTAACTATTATATGCAATAGACTTTGGTCAACAGAGCCTCTAACGCCACTGTTACAGTCCCATTTATATCAATGCATGTTGCTTTCTGTTCCTCTGCTAAAGTTCGTTTTAAATCTGGTTTCGCCATTATCCTAAATAAAGTCTCATTGGTTCTTGTCTTCACTATTATATTATATACAATGGACTTCAGTCAACATAGCCTTTTGCGCCACTTTTACTGTCCTATTTATACCAACGCATTCCAGTCTCTGTCCCTCTGATGAATCTCGTCCCTTGGTTTTTGTCCATTGGTTCTTGTCTTCACTATTATATGCAATGGACTTCAATTACCAGGGCCTCTAGCGCCATTGTTATTGCCCCGTTTATAACAACGCATGCCAGTCTCTGCCCCTCTGATGAATCTCGTATTAAATCTGTTTCCCATTCTTCTAAACAAAGTGACCTTGGTTCTAATCTTCACTATCATATGAATTGATTTTAATCAACAGGGCCTATCTATCGCCATTGTTATTGCCCCGTTTATACCAATGCAAGTCAGTTTCTGTCGCTCTGATGAATCTCGTCTTAAATCTGTTTCCCATTGTCCTAAACAAAGTCCCCGGGGTTCTGGTCTTTACTGTCATATGTAGTGGATTACAGTCGACAGAGTCTCTAGCGCCTCTCTTATTGCCACATTTACACCAACGCTTGCCAGTGTCTGCCCTTCGGACGAATCTCGTTTTAAATGTGTTTCCCATTGTCCTAATCAAAGTCCCTATGGTTCGTTTCTTCACTAATATATGCAATGGCTATACTCTTCGGCTACAGAGATTACGTCAACCCCAAATGGGCGGCTTTTAGGGTGGACAGCACGGCATAGAAAATCTAGCCAAACCTGGGAGGAAAGCTCACGGAAAGTCAGCTTAAACTCGAACAAAGAACCACGCTCTGTGTGGTTGTTGAAGTGATTACTAGGCATTGCAGTTTGGGCACTCAAACGAGGCACATTTCTTCAGAAGCTGTAGAGACGAAAAAGATGAGAAGACTATACTTCGCCTATTAAATTCTCGGCCGTTATTATGCCGGAGATGGAAAATTCGTCATGGTATCTACTACATAGACGATCTAAATGAACTGTTGGGCATGGACATTAGCAGTCTTAATCGTTTTATCAAAAGCTCTGAATGGTTTCGGGTATATGGGGAAATGGAAACGGAAAGTTGTCTATCCAACTTCTTCGCAGGTAGATAGACACCTCTATCTATCTATTTAGCACTTGGACCAAGCTTACCATCGAACGTAATCACCTTCAATTTCTTTCCGTATAAGAAAACCAGCAGCATAGCCATGGCGTTGAAAAAATCTTCAAACATATTGAAAGTGAAGGCACTACCAAACGGTTCCCCGAAAGGAAGGGCTATCAATAATACCGAATGATGCATTCACTATCAAATCCGAGCTGCAAGGCTGTTGTCATGAAAAACTTGTAAAAATATGTTGCCGACATCAAGGCTTTACTTTTGTTTAAATATTGCAGCATACCTTAAGGATACCAAGTCAAACTAAATGCCATAAAATTTTGTCTTTTATTTTTTCAACCAAGAGAGAGAGAGATAAAGAGAGAGAGGAGAAGAAATGCAATAAAAAGTAATTTTATAAATAAAATTCTCATTTAATATTATAATGTTGCTCGTATTGCAAACATTTTCCGCCATAAATTAAGTGTGAGTAAGCGTGAGTGTTTGTGCAGTTTCTTAGATATTTTAAGCTTAACGAAGATAAATGCCAGAAACGTGTAAAAATTCTCTGTTCTGCCACCAATGCAACAATGAATTCAAAAATATATACGAGTACGGATGTATGCCATTGCCTCAAAGCAAAATGAAGGCAAGAAAGAAAAAAAAAAGAAAAATGGCAGCAAAAAAGTTTCCACAGTTTTTTTTCAAATAATTTTTGCAAATATTTGATGCTTGTAATGGCAGCCATTAAATGTCCATCGACATCTATTGCAGATGATAATGCCAGCAAGCAGGCAGTATATACAGTATAACGCCAATGTGTATGCTTTGGTTTTTTTTTTTGTTGTTGTTGTATTGCATTTAACCCCCACCATTCATGTCATTAGGATCATGGTGCAGAAAGTTGCATAAAATGATTACAAAAATAAGGACAAGAATATCGAAGCAAACAAAACAAAAAAAGCAATTCAAGACAAACGTGACCCAAGACATCAATGGCTACTTTTGAGCATACAAGAGTAGGAAACAAATTTTAAACGTTTCACTTGAATTAGTTGACTCGATTGCTTTGCTAAATTCTTGTAAATATTATTGGCTTTGATTGCATATATGCAG
This sequence comes from Sarcophaga bullata, assembly GCA_005959815.1. Taxonomy (NCBI): domain Eukaryota; kingdom Metazoa; phylum Arthropoda; class Insecta; order Diptera; family Sarcophagidae; genus Sarcophaga; species Sarcophaga bullata. The sequence continues at coordinate 12,727 of QOCX01002768.1, forward strand.
ATAACCTTTAGGAAAAGGTCATTTAACAAAAGATTTCAAAATCTCTTCGATTTCACCTTTTTCTGAGGCCTGAATATATGCAACATTTTTAATACAACTTCTATCAGGAAGGTCTCTCAAGAAGACCAGATTGCATTTAATTTCAAACATGATGGTAGCGAAACAGTAATCTTGGTAACTTAATAATACAATTTTCCTTTTTTAAATTCTTTTAAGCTTCAAAATATGCAGCAATTTAACATATCGTTCATGGGAACACCCAATTGGCTTTAATTTCATACATAAGGTCTACAAAACTCTAGGTTTGTTGACTTAAAACACAATTCTTCCTTTTAAAAATTTTTTAATCCTGAAAATATGCAACATTTTTAACACAACTGAAGGTAATTACGTTTTCTATATTATTACACGATTGCTTCAACTTCCAGCAAAGGACCAGCAAAACAGTAATCTTAATGACTTAATAACACAATTTTTACTTTTATAAGCTATTAAGCCTAAAAATGTGCAACATTTTTAATACATATTGTATAGCAACACCCGAATGCATTTAATTCCAAAAATTAGGCCTACAAAACTCCAGGCTTGGTGACTTAAAAACTATTTTCCCTTTTTAAATTGTTTTTAAGCCTGAAAATATGCAACATTTTTAACACAACTCAAAGTAATTATGTTTTCCATAGGAGTACACGATTGCCTTCAACTTCCAACTTAAGGCCCAGAAATCTGTAATCTTGGTGACTTAATAACACAATTTTTCCTTTCAATTTTTTTAAGCCCGAAAATATGCAACATTTTTAACAGATCTCCTATCCTAATACCCAATTGGCTTTAATTTCAAACAGCAGGCCTACAAAAATGTAGGCTTAGACTTAGATTGGAAAAACTATTTTTATTTTTATTTTAAGCCTAAAAATATGCAACATTTTTGATACAACTCAAGGTTTCCATAAGAGTACACGAATGCCTTCAACTTTCAACATAAGGCCTAGAAATCTGTAATCTTCATGACTTAATAAAAAAAACAATTTTTCTTTTTAATTTTGTAAGCCTTAAAATATGCAACACTTTTAACACATATTGTATAGCAACAACCGATTGCATTTAATTTCAAACATAAGGCCTACAAAACTCTAGCTTGGTAAATTAAACTATTTTTCTTTTTAAGCCTGAAAATATGCAACATTTTTAACACAACTCAGTGTAAATTTGTTTTCTATAGGATTTCAAGATTGTCTTTAGGCCTAGAAATCTATAATCTTGGTGACTTAATAAAACAATTTTTCATTTTTTTATCTCAACCGCCCAAAACTATGGAGCACATTTATTTTACTTTCCAAATCATTAGCATTCACACAGGCTAAAACAGTACTTTTATCGACTTTCTTAAACCACCCAAAACTATGCAACACTTTTTCTTTTGCTTTCCAATTCATTAGCACTACATTCTCTCAGCATAACTTACATCGATGCTATGCACAATAACGTGTGAAAACTTGATTCCAAATTTTATTACAAAATTTTTTTAAATATTTTGGCAAAAATATTATCGAAAGAAATTCTAGATTTTATTTGTTGTCAGTCAGTTATTTTGTTTGTTGTTTGTTGTTTTGTTGTGTAAACCATTCCACAGAAAAATCGGATAATGTTGTCACCCTCCGGCCACAAACAGAAAAAGATAGAAAAAAATAGAAACAGAAATTGAAAAACAAACTGATCGAACTTTGTAATTTTACACCTTCATTACAAACAATTTAAATTATTACACACCCAGTGATTATTGGAGAGAAAAATAAAATTCATGTAGATCGCAGAAAAAATTTTGTTTTTAAAAACAGTACGTACGTACACTGACTGATAGGCAGGCAGGCGAGGTTATTACAAAATTGTTTCAAAAATAATGTTCAGTGAAAATTTGGAATATTTTAGGGGGAAAAGACCTGTCTCTGAAACTTAACAGTTATTTTACAGCATAATTTAGGCGACGTAAAAATTTAAAACCCTCTGCCAGTAGAACGGTCTGTAAACTTTTCCTCAGAGAGAAGCGCTTGGAAGAGTATAACCTTCGTTGAAAGCTTCGTTTATCCAATGCCATGCATGCTGTTACTAAGATTGTTCAGGGTCAACAGGCCCATTGACTACAACCCCTGGACTACAACCCTTCCAGCCAGGTTTTAACAACCTAGTTCACAGACCACTTTTTTATGTAGTGTGATTAATTTAACAGAGTCAAGGGACCTACAGTTTTAAGTCCAAAGATTTCCAAAGATCCCAAACGACCAGAATTTTGAGTAACTTAACCGAGGGCCATTTTTTAACTATCAGAGCCTTTGCCTAGAAACTGCGGCGCCGTAGAAAATATTTTTTCTCAAATTTCGTCTAAGTTCGAGATATGTGACCTGAGATTTGAACACCACGTTTCTCAGTGGTCTAATACACTACCAGCTAGACTGATGTACTCAACTGACCTATTTCAAAGTCGTTCAATCTTCCATTTCGTCTTCGCAGAGGTATTTCGCATCAAGCCAATCCAAGCCATCATTCATCTTGGGGTGTAGACGTTATGGGTCAACATCTTCTGCTTTAGATTTGCACAATCAATTACCATTCTATCTACGTTCTGCGTACAACGGGGTGTTGTCCCTTACTTTCTGCGTACAAAAGGGAATGGGGGAGCCCTGTTGTGGATAAACTCTCCACATAACTATCTAAAGCTGACATTGACTGCCTTGGGTATGCTTGATGGCTAAAGAAAAATTTGAAGAGACTTTCTGGGATCATTCAAAGAGGTCTTAAGGTTGTAAGCCGTTGGTGTCTGGGGAAAGCTGAAGAAGATGTATTCAATTCGTCTTGTATGGGAGAAATGCAGGACATAGCAATACTATTTGACTCTCGGTTCTTATGACTTTAAACCGGAGAGGGTATGAGACTATCTGGGAAAGCTGAGAAGATATTCTCAACTCAACTTGTATAGGAGGCATAAGAGATAGGACATACCAATAGTATTAGACAGCCGAGCCACCATACGAGCACTCGGCTCTTATGACTTTAAATCAAAGAGGACATGAGACTGTCTGAGCAAGCTGAACACAACTAAGTAAGGAAAATAAGGCTACCCTCTGCAGGTGCCAGATCTTGTGGGAATTTTCGATAATAAGCAAACAGACGAGCTTGCTAGAAGAGGCAGTTTGACTTCATTGATGAGGCCATAAGCCTTCTATGAAGTGGGGCAAATGTTTGGAGAGGTTTGCTCGGCAAAAGGGAAGACAAACAGTGGCACCAGCACTTCTCAATCCTCTTCTCAAAGTTGGTTTGCAGCAAAAACTAAACTTTTCTTGCGTAAATTACAATAAAAGGAGATTGGAGTCAGGCATCAGACTATTCAGTAATTACGTTGGGCCTGGTAACCGGTCTTTTGACAGGGCACTGTAGACACAGTGCAGTAGTTATTCAATTATCTCAGAATGGGGGTCATATATGAAACTTCTTGAAGGTTCTGTAAGGATAAGAATGGATGAACAGAACATAAATGCATCACGGAAGGAAGCGTGTGCGTGCATATCTGGTGTTGGACGGGGAATTGTCATTGTTGACACCAAACAGCATTCTAAAATTTGCCATGACAAGAGTCTTGGAGGAGATATTATAAAGATGCCCCATATATTTGAAGAGGAAAACAAAAGATTGTATTATCGACGTGGTAAGACACTTTATCACGATAATAGTAACCTTGGTGATGGAAGAACACAGATAAGGATAGTAAAGCTTTAGAGGATGGAGTTCCAGGAGCACCAGTTACAAATGGAACACAATGGGGAATTATTCTTTCTCTCCAAGTTGTAGATTCTTTTGCGAAAAAATCATACTCATTTGGAATGTTCACCAATAATCTTAATATTCTCTTAAATTCCCCTGTCCTTGTAGTCTCTGCAGCACTGCTGACTAATAACTTGGTAGTCGTAGGACGTAGAACGTTTCTGAACTCAGTTGCCAATAAATGAGATGCCATTTTATAGATTTTTGCTGCACGTTGTTATTGCAGTTGTTGTTGTTGTTATTATTATAATGCAACTTCTGTGCCATATGATATCGTAAACCGTATACATCTCTCTCCCTCCCTCTCTCTGAAATACAGCACCAAGCAATACTCCTCTTCTGCTGCTGCTTTTGCTGCTGCTGCTGCTGCTTTCTTTTTTTCTTTCTTTTATTATAAAAAAACTCGTTTTCTTTATGATTTCTGAAGTGATTTGCATAATAAATACTATTGAAAGATTTTTTTTACCAACAAACAACACTACAACAACATAAGTTAAAATAACGTCATCGTATACATACAATTCAAATGCGGTGTCATTCATAAATTTTCTTCTATTGTTGTTGTTGTTGCACTTGTAAGATGCCATCAAAAATATTTTTTGAAAACTGCCAATGTTTCACATTCCTTCCCACTGTTGATAGATGTACACTTACTGCTTTGTTTGATTTTTGTTGGCAACAACAAAAATAAGTTCAAATCTTGTTGCTCATTTATGAGAATGTAATTTGGCTCACAAGATAATTCGCCTTGAAATGCATTTCGTTACAGACAGTCAAAGCTCTTATGATTGGGTACAGTGGGGCGAAAAGCAGCTAATTCTGCATCACACAATACGCAGTTTACGGGACAGAAATAATACAATGGGGCCAGGCATAAAGAAAACAAATTTTGAACAGGATCAGACAAAGGCGATCAAGGTTTAGGATCTTCTGATAGGGATTTCCATACTTTGACAGTTGATAACGGCCATCTTGTGGAAGTTACAGTTGTCAAATCACATTCTTACTAACTTAATTGTTTGTTGTAACACATCAGCCTTGATTATTAACTAGATTGTCACACCATCCATGTTGTATGGGTAAGTTTTATTTAGGACTGCTGTGATCTATAGTTTGACGTCCACACCGAATGACAGATTGGAGGCACTTTTCAAGGCAATTTTATTTTGCTCGCAAAGTTTTTTGTCAAAAGCCTGCTAAAGTCACCAAAATGTTTTGATTTGTTTCATAAGTCCATCATATGTACGGCAATAAGCCAACACACTACCTTCTAGACTACGGCAACGTCTGTCAAATTAGTTGTCATTTATTCAGTATGTTTTGCCAAACCATACCAGGCTCTGATTTTTATTTTTTTTAGAGATATCTGGGAGGATGTGTATCATCATCTGATGTTACGATTTTATTTATAATTCCATGAGTTGAGGCCTTAGCCACAAAAAAAAAATAACCACACCGCCAAGTGTTTTGTATCGTCCAACATCAAGAATCAAGTAATCTAGTTCTAGGAGACAATGTTCGCTTAATGGGCTCTCACTCTAAAATCATCTTTAGATATAAAGAGGCATTTACGAAAAAGAAATCATTGTTTGGTAAAGATTTTAAGCTAGTGACGTCACTTGTCCTGCGAACACTCCTTTTGGTCTGATTTGGATAGTGTGCACACCAAGTTTATGGCAAACAAGAAAATGCAAAGATCCTTATCAGTGGTTCCAATACAAAAAACGAACACATGTGCTGTTACATACATACAGAATTGGTCATTATAACCCTTCAGTCCGGATTACGGCGTCATTTCTCATACCACACATGCTGTGTGTGTTAATTTTATACATTGGTGGTGGAACCTAGAGTTTAAAGACGATTCCGAACTACAGGCAGAAATCCGCTGAGAGAAATATTTTCTTCATAGTTCGTTTTGTTTCAAATATCTGAGCTGGCCTTTGACCCACTGGCTCACGCCTAATAATCCAATAGACTACCTACTAAACTAGGCTAAGTTCTGGCAAATTAGTTGTCTCTCATTCAATTTGTTTTTTTCAAACCGCCATAGACAACTGTTGGCAAAGAAAGGTGTTTGCTTAATAGGCTCTGCAGCCGTTAACAACTGATCCCAATTTTAATCGAAAATGCACTGTTAGAGATAAGGCCCCTATCCGGAAGCAATCACTATTTAATGTGAATTTTAAACTAGTGACGTCATTTGTCCTACGACTACTATAAGTTGATGATTATCAACTTCTTTTGATCTCACACCACTTATGTTGTTAATTTTATCATGAGTGGTGGGACCTACAGTTGAAAGTTGACTCCGACAGTCGACAGATTTTTGTGATTTTATTTACTTTTAGAGTTTTTGGCCGAAATCTACAGAAATGAAGTCGCCGAAGAAATATTTTTCATGTTTCATTAAGTTGGAGATGGGGTTTAAACCGTGGCCTGAAGTCTAATAAGTCTACTGCGTCAACATTGCCTATTCAATTACTGGCCTTGTATGAAAGCCAGTCTAGACAGGCCACCGAGTCTAGACTTTCTCTAGTCGCCAGTGTCTGTTCACTTTTAATCAAAAATGTTACACACGTTGTGTTGGGTTCTTAATATATTCTTCACGCCCACTGTGCTTTAAGAATTAACATAACGTATGCTTTATTGCTTGTACGTTAGTTAGAGGCATATTGCAACGTCGTTAATTTTATTTAGTTTCGGCATGCCTTTTTCTCTCCTTTTCTTAATCTTTTCTTTTTTTTTGGCTTTTCTTTTGCCATAATAAGTTTTGTTTTTAGCCAGTGTGTTAAATATTTATTTTGTCATATGAAGACAAATATCGGAATCTGATTCCTTTTTTGCTTCCAAATACAAGCTACACAAGCGCATCATACTCATGCTGTCATCTAACTTCAGGGAGTAGGAGTCTTCTATCAGAATATTGATTAGAACGACGTTTACTGTTCCACTACTTCCAAAAATCAACGGTTGAAGCACGAAGTCTGCATTTTGACATTTGTGTTCGGCCTCTAGAAGTAACGGCACAGTTTCAAGCTACACAACTCTGTGCGGCAAAGTTGCATTTTCTACGCAGAGCAAATAATAAAACATAATCCAAGCAATCAAAGTTTATTGTTTTAATTGCAAATAATTCATAAAAGCTCTGTCATGTACAATATAATACCTTTGCAATCAGTATGGACCTTTATTCCAGTATCCACATTTACATTGTGTTGTCCCACTGAAGTTTATGTCTTCAAACGTCCTAAACGTTTCTGAGGAGGAATTTATTACGAAATCTGGCTGACTAACTGATAGCAGAACGCTATTAGATTTGCGCTTAGGAGGGAATATTCAGAATAACTTTCTCTGGGGTGGGCTGACAGTACCTAATCTCATTCGATCGCACTAATTTTCGTGTATTTTTCCGAGTGTATAGAATCGTATCTCGGCAATGGCATTACGAATATAGGCCTTCAAATATTCAATTGTTTGTGGTCTGTTGGCATAACACTTTTCTTTAATGGCGCCACACAGAAAATAGTCTAACGGCGTCAAATTGTAGCTTCTTGGCGGCCAATTGACAACCTCAACTCGCCTAATTAAACGGCCGTTAAACGTTTGACTCAATAAATCGATTGTGGCATGAAATGTGTGGCA